>JAQGBQ010000265.1:0-28656 GCA_034698485.1 Vertagopus arboreus | reverse complement strand
TTAACTGTTATTTAAATCCCAGTGATAGGAAATACAGTAAAGTGGGATTTTGCAAAACTGTGATTTGAAAGTGTAGTTGTACATATTTATTTAAATGATTGTTTTTGTGTTTTTGGTTCGTTTCTATAAATCCTTGAGTCTAGCCAATTTCCTGGCTGGACATAGATAATTAAGTTTACATATTTGCACAAATCCATAAAAGAAAAGGGCTAATTAAATGAGCCGAGGTTATTTCTGGAGTACTTCTTTGCGTGATTTATTGCTTACATTTTATGTACAAACCACTAGAACATTTTATTATGGCTATTTAGAATATTTACCTAATTCTCTGGAAAATCTTTAGTTATTTGTATTTTATTACACACGTTCTCTTACGTAAATTCAACGTGTACAAGCAATAATAATAATTATGAATATTTTGTAAAACACGACAAGAGTTGAATTTGAAATCGTGGTTTTGAATAATAAAATAAAGCGTAATAAGCCATGAAATTGAATTAAAAACAAAATTTCTGTTTTATTTGAACAGATTTAGGCAGGTCATACAATATAAATATAGGTTTTTATGTCTTCAAATATTGAATAATTTAGACCAAGAAAATCTATTTGTTGATAAAAACAACATACATTTCATGAAAATATTAAAAAACGTTTTAAATATAAAAATCCTCTTTGTTTTAGTACAGAAATTTCTTTATGACTACAAAATGCAATTTAAAAATCTATTTCTAGAAAGAAATAATTAAGTACAAAAACGGTGATTTTGTAGACCAAAAATGAAATAAAATGTAAAAGTCCAAATAAAAAAACACAGTTGGTACAGAAAGAATTCAAAATTTTAAATACTACTCTATAGTTCATTTCTAGGCTATAAATTCTGAACTCTTATAGTACCATTCGTGTATTTTTTACTTGGACTGTCACTTGTTATGTTTTTTGTTTACATTTGTAATGTACGTCTGAGTACGTCAGCATTTTTATGTATAAAAAACAAAATATTTTATTGCTTGACTTTCATTCATGGTTTATTCCCGATTTCTTTGAACTTCGGATATTTCATTGAGAAAGTGCTTTCTAGCTCCTTTCCGCCCTTTTATTATTATTCCGTTCCACATTTAACTACCTTTATTATTATTATTTTACTACTAGAATTCTTATTCCTTTATTTCGAATCCATCATAATCAAAGAGGCTGATAAATGGAATAAATGTCAAAGCGATATTGCGTTTTTGTTGCTAAAATTGAGACATTTATTGCAAAATATTGCAATAAATATATGTTTTACGTATTTCGACATAACAGAAACAAAATGAATTGTAAAGATTCGAAAACAATATGGACAGTTCGGGTAGGATCAAAAACATAATTTTGCGAAACTGATTTATTTCCTACCACAACATAATTTTATATTTGAAATAAATGTGATTTGAATTCTCAATATTACATTTTATCACCTTAAAAACTCCTGTTATTGCTCAAAACTAAAATATTACAATCTATACAAGCCGTAATTTAAAAATATTCAATTTTTTGACCTGAAAAAGTTACAAACGGTTAAAAAAAAATTTAAAACAATCTATAAAAAACACTTCTTCGAATTTGTTTTCAAACTTTTTTAATAGGTCAGGTATTTTTCTTTTTTGGGGCGAAAAATGCTTAAAATGTTTTAAAACGTTAAGATGAAATGAAACAAAACTTTGCCAAAAAGTTTTAAAAAAAATCTAAATGATCGAATTTCTGTAATATTGAACTTCGAGATCCCTCCTTGTTAAAATTATTCTTTTTTTGCTCCAAAAATCCCATAATTTAAAATCTAAAATGATTAGGAAGAAAAACCTAAATGCATTTATTTAAAGTTTTACAGTGCAGAAACTTAAATAATGTTAAATTTAATGTAAATTGCAGAGAAAGTGGCAGTAAAGATAATAGACAAGACTCGAGTGGAACCAAAACTAGAGAAGATGCTAAGTCGTGAAATATCTTGCATGGAAAGTCTGTACCACCCGAACATTGTGCGTCTCTACGAAGTGATCGACACACCGGGGAAATTGTACCTTATCTCAGAATGGGCCCCTGCGGGTGACCTCTACTCTAAGGTCACTCTTAGGGGAAGACTTAGTGAGACTGAGGCCAAACCTATCTTCAGACAAATACTGTCTGCTCTTACGTTTATGGTGAGTACCAGTATCTTTTTAAAAATGTGGTAGTTCAAGTAAAAACGGCACAGTTGGTACCATTACCCTTCAGAATTTAGAGCCTAGATAATGGATAAGGGGTATAGAAGCAATACTTTAAATTCTGAACTCTTACAGTACCATTTTCACTTGGACAGTAACATGTTTTTATTACGTGAATGATTTTTAAAGCCAGAACTACGATTTATAAATAGTATCCCATAGGATGTTGAAATGTTCAAAATTTCAAGAAGTAATTGTTCCAAAAGGTTTTGTTTTTAAAAAATTTTCATTTTAAATAATCTCCATGTTCACGGTTCAAATTTTTAAGTTTTTACTAAAAAGTGTAAATTTTCAATAGAGAAAACGAAAAATTTGTGAATTATTCGAACAACCGGAATGATTTATTTTGTGATTTGCGGTAAAACACAGGAATATAGCAAAAAAATTGTAAAAAAAATTAAATTATCGATTTTCATGCTAAAGCTCTAATCTATATTTCCAACAACAAAAATTGCAAGTAGGAAAATAAATTGTATTTAATAAAATAAAACGATAAAACACCAATGAAAAATGTGTAGGAATTTCTTGTAAGAATGTCTTATCATAAATAGCTTATCTAAATACAATTGAACGATATTAAATAATTCTTATTAATTTCTCTTTCAGCATTCGAATGGAATAATTCACAGGGATCTTAAGGCTGAGAACATTTTCTTTTCTACTGGGACACATTGCAAGGTAATTCAAAAGTTGTTTTTGAAATAGCGGAATAATTAGAAAATCCCTAATAAAAATAAATAAACTGTAAAATATTAAAAGGGCATGCCACTGGTGCAATTTCGGTTACGACAGATTTTTCTAATGTTTTTTATATGTTGTGGATATTGATATTATGATCATTTTTAGTATTGCGCCGACCCTCTAACTATTGACCTCTAGAAAGGTCAAAAGGTCACCAAAAAATTGCCATTTTTCGCTCTAATCCGCATATATGATATACCAAAAAATCGGATATTTTTCACTGACAAATAAAAACCTATATACTTGACCTCTGTGACCTAAAGGTAAAGAGCTATGTCAAGAAAACAACAAAACAAAGTATTTTTTAGTTCCTTTAACTTCTGTAGATCACCAGTCCACAAAATAATTCATTATCAGTTTTTTTAAGTATATTTTGTGTGGATTTTGGGGGCCTTTTGACCGTTCTAGAGGTCAATAGGGTCAAGTTACAGGGTCGGCGCAATACTAATAAATGATCATAGTATCAATATCCACGACATATAAAAAAATTAGAAAAAACGGTCGTAACTTAAATTGCACCTACTTAGTGCCATGTCCTTTCTGTAGTTTACGAAAGTTTATTTATTTTCTCATTTTTTAAAAAAAAACACAGTTCCAAATGTCAAAGTTCAAACTAGGACATTTCGAATTTCTAGAAAACCCGTGAAAAAATTCCTCGTGAATTTTTGTTAAAGATTGATGCATTTTTTTTACGTGATCGTGTTCGTGTGTTTCATTTTACATTTACATAATGAGAAGCTAGTGCTGAATTTTTAAGCATTTCGTGATAGAAATCTATGAAAGTATGGCAGATAAGCCGGAGAGAAATTCGGTGAAAAAGCAGCCCACAGTTTGAATAAGAAATGAGTAATCAATTTGTCTTTATGGTGTAGCAATATGGAGGAGTATCGATGATAAGAATGTGGATTAGAATATCGATTAATAAAAGCCACTTTGCCTAAGTACTCATCAAATATGTACAAGAGTTCTGAAGAAGAAGAAAAACCCACGCTTTTCACCAGCTTTTTTCTTTTCTTTTCGGGTTGTTGACATAATGACACAAAAGTCACATAGAATTACGACAAAAGACAATTGACAGTCACAAAAGTAAATTCACTTATACGAGAATTTCTGTTTAAAAGAGACTTTTTTCGTAGTGGAAATATACTATAAATTGAATGGGTTAAGCCCCCTTTTTTATTTAAAAAAACGTTTAGAGAGAGACTGCTAAAAACATAATGACGCATAAAATGGCAAAAACAAGAAAACAAACAAAATATAAATGATTTTGTGCAGTAAATTAGAAAAATTTTTTTTTAGCATACTAACCTGAATAAAAACTCTATCTAGACAAACAGATAGGAATGTTTTAATCAGTTTTTTGTAATTGCTTAAAATTATCTTGAGACACATTTTTAATTATAAAAACATACATGGTCTTTGAGTGTTTAGTGTTTTTCATATCGAGAAAAAGTAAATAGAATAGGTTTTATTTTCGTAAAATTGTGGTATAAAAAAATCCAAAAATGTGCAAAGTTTATTTAAAAAAAAAAAAAAAAAAAAAAGGCACGACATAAAAAACTTGGGTGTAAAGAACCTTATGAATAATTGTCTAAGTCAATACCATCCAACTTGCAAAGAAAAAAAAATGTCAGTGTCGGATTGACAACGAAAAGTTGCAAGTGGATAAAAGAAACTCCTTGCTTTAGTAGCTTTTCAATATGCAATAACATATTATTCTGTTTGCAAATATTGACATTGCACAACTAAATTGCATTGTACGTACACAAATGCTTGCTAATAATGCAAATGCTGCAATTTCAAGTTCAGCCTTCTTATTCAGATAAAATTGTCATATTTGAAATATCCAGACTGTTTTTTCTTAAGCATTCTTTATCTTTAACAAAAATACTATGTAGCTTAAATGCTTTAAGCATTTAAATAACTAATAGTCTCAAGTTTTATTTCTTTCAAAACTACCAGTTACTTGTTTGAAAAAAAGTTCAAGAAAAATATCAAAATAAAGTTTTTTATCGTACTCTTTTAATTCTGTTTACCAGTTTGGGTTTAAAAGTTGAAAACAACTTTATTTAACCTTTCAATTAGTTCCAATTACAGTTTATTTTTCCTAATATGACACAGAACTAAAGTAGATATTTCCAAATTAGAAAAGTATTTCGAGCACAAAAGCTCAAAATTATATACAAAAACAATTTGCAATTGTATCAAACAGCCTTGGGCTTTTGTACATGAGATGGGATTTTAATTTCAGGACAAACTGATTCCTTATAAGTAGATACAAGCAAACATGTATTGTCTAATAAGCTAGTATTACTTTGAAGAATGGAGAAAAGAGGAGAAGAGTTGCTTAGTAATCTTGGTGAAAGTAGGGCATAACAATCACCGGTTCATTCACCAAACTTCCAAGGAAGAAAGCAAAACAAAACAAGTGAATCTAGTACAGTTAAAGCTCGATATTATGTAATACGCTTCTGTATAGTGTAAACAAAAGCATTTATTTTTGCATGTGCCATGAGTTTACATTATATTTCATTAGTTATCTCTGTTTGATAAGCTTTTAGTAAACAAGTAAACACGAGGGTTAACATTCACTTATCTTATCTTATGCAACTTCACTTGCTATATCTGCACATAATAGTTAACAAAAAAGCCAAGGTTTTGAACCTGGAATTTTATCACTGGGATTTAATGGGAATTAACCGGTTGTAAAAATGGCTTTTAGGTTTTAATCTGTGATTTTGTGGGATTTATTGGTTTTTAATATGAAACCATAAGAAATTCCTAAAAAATAGTTATTTTACTGTTCTTTCTTTAATTAGGTTTTAGTTGTAATCTCTTTATTCTATCAATTTTATTATTTCTGCTAAATCAAAATCCCACTAAAACTCACTATGATTTGAAATGACACTGTAAAGTGGGATTTGCAAAACTTGCTAGATATTTTTTATGAACATCAAAAATTAAATCAGGGAAAAGTAAATAATTTTTACAGCCAACTTTGATTATCTCAGTTTATTATATGGAGTTTGAACTACACAAAATATAAGGGGAAGAGGTTTTTGTGACTGTCATTAGATTGATTAGACGTGCATAAAACACAAATTGGCAGCTTTATATAAGGCATGAGCTACCAATTACATTACTCCGCATTTCCACATTTATGTACTTCGTTCTCAAAACACTCATTCATTTTATATGCTACCGTAAAGTTTCGATAGTTAGAAGTTAGGCAGTTTAGATAACTTTAAGGACTTATTTATGTACATTAAAAAAAATTATGAGTAAATATTTTTTTAAATCAAAGCATATTTAAATAAAATAAATTGAAAGCATTTACCGTGACCTATCTCAAATAAGCCTTTTTTAAATCTCAAATTTTAAATTAAATCCGTCTCAGTATATCTAAAAATACCAAAATGTTTTCAATATAAAAATTAAATGAACTAAATATCCGACAATAAATAATGTTTGTTTGTTGTAAAAGAATCAATACGTCCTAGTAATTATCAAAACTTCATAATCCGCGAGCATGTACAAAAACTATATAACAAAATTGTATAGCTAAATATTTGGAGAATTTGGTATTTTATGATGGAACGGTTTTGCCAGTTTCTTGTCAGAAAGTCATTACATATCCTTTTGTGGCTCTAGAGTTTAGGCCGAGACAGGTCAAAGGACCGTTCAGACTCAAAACACAGAAAAACAAAGATTGACCTGAAATAAATGGCAGTTTTGTGCAATTATTTTTGAGACTGGATATAACAAAACCTTGTACAATAATAACAGTTACAGTATAAAAAAAGAAAAAGAGTTGTTTTTAACTAATTTTATTTTTTGATTCATTAAAAGCTTTTTATGTTTTGCTTATTTATCTATCGAGCTTTATGAATACCCCGAGAGGCTTTCCGGTTTCCGTCTTCTTAATGAATGTTTTAAAGCCCCAAGAAAACTTTTATTATTATTGTTATTATTGTCAAATATATAGTCCATTCTCAAAATAATAAACATCTGTACAAAAGTGTAATGCCCCCAATTTTTATCATTAGTTAAATAAGTTTCTTTCCAGTGTATAATATTTGTTTTACAAAATAAATAGGGAAAATTGAGATTTTGTAGGAATGGGAAAGTTGAGATTCTGTTAAACTTTCCATGCAGTAAATAATATTGAGTATTGAGACTTCAGATTGAGACAAACGTCAAAAAATCATTAAATCTGCCTTTTAAATATGAGTTTAAATGAAATGATTGCTTTTATGCATTACAGGTAGGTGATTTTGGATTCGCAACGACTGCTTTGAAGGGTCAAATGCTTTCCACCTTTTGTGGATCTCCTCCCTACGGTAAGCCTTTTAATTAAATACTTTAGTTTATTGTTATTTAATTAAGAACTAATTTTAAATATAAACATATTTGTAGCTGCACCAGAATTATTTCGAGATGATAGCTACGACGGTGGACCTGTTGACATTTGGGCCCTTGGAGTTCTTCTCTATTTTATGATCGAAGGATCTCTTCCTTTTGTAGGCACTTCTATTCCTTCGCTTAAAAAGGCTATTTTGGACGGTAATTATAAATTAAATTAAACATTAAATGAAATCGCGAATAAATAAAATTGTTTAATAGACAAACTCTCTCAAAAAAGGAAGTGATTTTTTAAAAAAAAATTGTCATGAATTCATTTTGCTCTCTGCTGGACAATTCTGCATTCAAATTTGATCGTTTAAAATAATGTGTTTTTATCTGCTAGACTATTCATTTCACATAAATAATATGTAACTCAAGAAATTCCCGAATTGTAATCCAATTTTAGCCTAAATTCAATTTAAATTAGGTTGCCAAAATAAATCCAATTTTTTAGACACAAAATATTAAAATTTGCATGAATTTCCAAAAAATCTATATATTTAATATTCTGTGTATTTACTTAATCCCAGGTCAATACCAAATGTCCTTAGGAACAAGTACAGAATGCATGGGATTAATCCAAGGAATCCTTCAACAGCGACCATTTGCCCGACTGACCCTCTCGCACATAATCCGCCACCCTTGGCTAGAGCAATTCTACCCACCCGCTACGACCTCGAGGTCAACTTCTGTAGAAGACAGAATGACCTCTGACCATTCCTCAGGGAAAGGTCACAATGACCTGAATAACAAATCTTCCAGAAACACGACTTCCTTTGATGACGAGCTTTTACAACAAGAAAAACCTTCGAAATTACATAGGGAACATGAAGTTCTTCGTCGTCAGGACACGACGGCAATCCTACTTCCGGCTACGAGGAATAGAGCATTAAGCAAAACTATTCCTACGAGAGAACAACTTCTTTATGGTTTAGTCTCACCCCCTGAACTTGAGGCTCTGGCTATTCTTCATGAGATTGGCATTTCTGAGAGTATTATTGAACTGCATAGGTAATTAAATCAATTTATAGTTTTTAGTATTACTCCATGGGCTTATGGAACCGTGTCTGTCTGTCCGAATGCACGATATCTCTTGAAACTTGTCCAATTGACCTGAAATGTTGCATAAAAATCTGTTAGACTAAAATGGAATTTGAAAATAAGCAAAATCTGTCGAAGGATTTGACTAGTGGTGGATAAAAAATGAGAGATTTTGACTAAATTTTAAAAATAATTGATTAAGGAAAGCTGAATTTTGGATTGGAGTCGGGCTCAATTCAGTTACACACGAAAGTTTTTTAAATTTTAATCAATTGGAATTTATTTTAATTTTTATTATTATGATTGTTATAGGTCACGAGGGGTCAAAAGTCACGTAATCGGAATCTATAGGATCATTCTCCATAAACTGCAAGAAGGTCGTGGGATTAATCTCAAACAGTTTCGATATTCTTGGACAGGGACTTCGTCTTCTTCTTTATTGAACTCTGTGGGACAAGGTCAGGGTCAAAAGATCATCACTTCTACCAGTGGGGGTCAAATTAGGTCGACTGCTGGGGGCAAGACGCAAGCAAGAAGTGGAGTTCCTATGAGGAAGCAATTGGCCATTCGGGCTTATGACACTCCTGTACCTCAATCAACTACTTGTTCCATCCTTTAATTAATTAATGAGTCTGTATTATTATTTCTTGATTTATGTATGAAAATAAAATTTCCAAATTATCTGAAGAATTGCATTCCACATTATAAACTGGAATAAAAACAATTAAAGGATTTATAATTTGTTATTCCACTGTTTTAGAACTTTCAAGGAAAGTCTCATTCTTCATTATTCAATTCATTGTGTAAATGAACATGAACGGTTTTTGTATAGGAGAAAAATAGCAAAACCATTAATGATGATATAAATATATACATATATAGTATATAAAGATGGTGTGGCCAAACAATGGAAAAAAAATTTCGGGATATATATAAAATGATGTAATTATTCGTAGTCCGATTGCATATCATTATTTACACTCATTTTTTAGATATCACCTTACAGATACGATGAGAGTCAAGACTACACTGTAGGTGTGCAATGTTGACTTGTCCTCCATTAGCTAATACGGTGTAAAAAGTTTTGTGATTGACAGATTATTGTTATCATTACTATTCATTTATTTACTATACGAGTTTAACTATAGGATATTTACTATACGAGTTTAATGTGAATTTTATCGTGGGGTCAGAATTAAGTAGTACATAATAATACTTTTTGGGGTACAAAGGTTACTGGGAAGTGTTTGAGCCTGATTTTAATCTTTGCCCGTAGATTTGCTTTTATAAACCTTCCAATTTCATACTAAACAAAACATACCATCTAATTTAGTATAAATAAGCATCGCAACTACGAAACAACTAATCACTCTGTTCGGTTCTAGTAAGCATCTTACATTGTTACATCCAACTTTAGATAAGTATTGAAAACCTTAAATAACTAAAATTCCTAGTTAATTAAAGAATTTAGCTGATTAATTACATTCGAACCATATTTTTAGTTGAGGCCTTATTTTACACCAGATTAAAACCTTCAAATGTGTTCTGCTGTTAGTTTTATAAGAGGTAATTTTGAGTGAATTGAAACGAACAAACTAACTGGCCTAGCTCAGATCAATTTATAATATTTAGTAAAACCCTGGCTGCTGTAAGCTATTTAATTTACTAATTTTATTACAACTACAAAGTTTTCGAATGTTTTGTTTACAGGATTTAATCTCAGCATTGCTGTTTTTAAATTAAATCTTTTTTAAAGTTCATCAAATTAATGTATTTTTATAATTACACATTAAAAAATTAACAATAATTTAAAGACGCGAGTAAGGGTATAATTAGGAGTAATAAAAGGAGTAGTCTCACTTATCGATAAGTGAGACTACTCCTTTTATTACTTTCATTAAAAAATTAACTCCTATTTAATATTTCACTTATAATAAACATTCTTTACAGTTCACCTGCTGACTTTACTGCTCATAGAATGTGGTGGACAACTACTAATACGAAACTGGTTAATGTTGTATCATGCCCTGAAACTCTCACCAGTCAATGCAGAGGGACTAAAAACAAAAGTTGGACATGGAACAATTACGGCGTATGAATTGTTTTCGGAAATTCTTACACATTGGGTCAGTGAATTTCCAAATGATGCCGTAACTTTTAATCTGGTTCGCATCTTTAGGAGCCTCAACTTCAATTTTGTTGCCGGTAAGTTTTACAATTTACAAATTGTTTAGTTTTAGATATATTTTTTAAATGTTTTAAATCCCGTTTATTTCTAAAGAAAAACTGAAAAGTGAGATGGGAAACAAAAAAATCCTTCCATGAGTACAACATTCTTAGATCAAGTCTCCGATAGATTTGAGTACCTACCTTATGAAAAAGTTTTAAAAGTACTTGCTAGAATTACACTAAACTTAAATAAATCAAATAAACAGATTTATACCCAGTAAAATACTTTGCTTTCTATTATTAAAATTGAAAACTGTTAAAAAACTTAAGATTATATTTACATATTTTAATAAATACTTCCAGTGCTTGAATTAATTTAAAATGCCTTCCATGCGCAAAAATATCGTTTGCTCCCGAATCGATTGCATATATGGACATAATAACAAAAATATTAAGTGGGGGGTAAGTAATTTTTGCATCAATAGCTACTATTTTGACCAAATAGGACTACATTATTGACTAGATTGGACTAGATTAGATCATTAAAACCTACAGTGTAGAACTCTACAGTCCGAGCCAGTGTATATCAATTATTAGGAATCTAACTTTTAATTCGATATTATATAGCCATAAGCTACTATAAATATACCAGCTCTTTACAGATTTTTAGTATTTGTTAGTTCTCTCTATTTTGGAATATTGTTTACCAGTGTGGGGAGAACTTATCTAAAAACACAGTTTAAAACAATTCAAAGATCAAAGAAATTTGATTAGAAATACGAAAAATATTGCTAAATTTAAGAAATGGCGACTGTTTATGCTTTACTGTCACAAAGAATAATTGACAAAAGTTTTTAGAGTATTTCATAGATGGTACCTTGTACTATGAAATGAGCAATTACTTAATTAGTAGATTCGGAACTAAATTTATTTATATTTATCAAGTAACTTTTTTTATAATGCTCGCGAGAGCGACTTTGTACTGAAAATAATTTGTTATCAGATTATGTATTTTGGTCGCTTGATAAAACTATTGAACCGTATTTATTTCTAACTGCTTTAATTTCAACCGGTGTATCACAATATTAACCCGTCGTAAAATTATAAATGTTTTATTTTCATAAAAATATTGTCAAATGTAATCTGTAATATCGATGAGTTTCTACGTTGTAATGCGTTATGTATTCAAATGAAACTCTTGAACATTTAGACTAAAGTTAGGCCAAATACAATAAAATAAACGAATAAATTATTATTCTGGTTTACTTACGGTTTTTATTTAAATTGAAAAGCTGTCCGTGTCTGTTAAAAACCCATACACTTTAAGGCCCAAATCCATGCTTCTTAATAAAAAATGACACTGAAGTTGTCAGCAGCTAATTTCAGTGAAGATCTTAAATATAACGGTACTTGGTTTGATGAAACACACTTTTAAAAAGCTATTTTTTAGAATATAGAATATGTTTATAATAGCTGTACACAAAGTGTAAAACTAGAATTGTTTTTACAGTTAGCACTGGTTACAATTAGACGTAGTTGCAAATTTCAATATTTTTCTTTAGTTTCACTAAATTTGGTTTGCTGAAAGTGTGAATAAAGTGCAAATGGTGGAGGGTAAATAATCACTTAAATACAGAATTTTGAAGATAAAGATAAAAATTGATAAACATTTAGCTCTGTAAATAAATTGAGTGCACACTGACTAACTGCACTTTGGGACATTGGAATAAGCCGTGACATTTTTGGCAAAGATAAAATAAAATATCGCCAAATTTTTGGTTTTAAATTTAATTTTCAAAACAAATTGGTGTTATTTTAAAACAAGTAATGTTGGACTTATTTTGACATTATCCTCTTCTACAAAGAAGTACTACTCAAACAATACACAGCTTATTACAACTCGATTGAAAACTTGCAAACTTCAAGAAATATTGACCTCTGACCTTAAATGATCCAATGTGTAAAACTAGTAGTATTTGAACGACAAAAATCTCATTCGAGTCATACTTCAAAAACCTTTATACATATGTACATCTCATTGTAGTGTAGATTATACAAAATTATATCTAAATACAAATATTGTAATTCTGCTAGGGTCTTCAAAAATGCTATGATGGCTCGGATTGCCAGAACACCTTCTATATATTTAATACTTCAATTTCACACCAAATCAAATTTTAAACTCCTGGAAAAAAATGTATAATAATATGTACATTAAATCTAATTTTGCGATTTTGCATCAAATGCTCGGTTCAGGAAAAAATTCGGTGGCTTATTGGAATGTTGCAAACTGTAATTAGTCTGCGTGCTCTCATTTCAGAACAAAGTTAACTGTTTATGATTTTTTATCTGAAAAAAGATATGTAAGTGATTACTTACCCTCCACAATGACACCCAAGCAGCATTATCAGGACAGACGATTATTTGTGCAACTTATTCACATGCTTGAGAATAAAAATTTAAAAACTTGAAATTATTGCCCTAATTTACGACTACAATTTCAACACTTTACAAACTTTACAATTCTAAGAGTCATAAAATTTTGCAGTTTTAAGTTTTCCAACTATGGGAGTCTAAAAATTTAACAATTTAAAAAAAGAATATTGAAAGACATTTCATATCCCCGAAAAGATTTAAAAATTTAAAACTACCTATAGCTAAACTTTGCTCTATTATTTCAGTACAGTGCTCCGAACGAGACGAGACGTCTCGAAAATTTTCAAGACGAGACTGGGACAAGACGGGACGAGACGAGGTACTTCTCGTCTTGAAAATTTCGGAACGAGACAGCTTCAAGACGAGACGAAGGTCGTCTCGTCTTGAGGTTTTAAAGACGAGCGAGACGTCTCGAAAAAATTTCCCGCCTTAAATATTTCTCTAGAAATTTACTTAATTTCAAAATATAAATTCAAACCACACTACAATTAAGAATGTAAAAAAATCAAAAAATTAATTCCAACATTTTAAATAATTTCAAATTTTTGTAGATGAAATATATTTACATCAATATTTCGACTTTTTTGACAAAAGGCCAATTCATTCTTTTTTAAATCTAAAAATGTACCGAATTAGTGATTTTAAATTAGAATAGAGATATTTTTTTACAAAACATTTTGATAGTTTTATAAAATAGTTAAAACAATGAATAGTTTTGGAATTTTAAATTTTAAAATAAAGATGGTAATTAATTAATAAAAGCACATTGAAAAATGATTTTAAATTCATAATTTAAAAGTTAATATGAAACCCGCCTCCCTGAAAAATCAAAGTTTTTTTTAATTTTTTTTAGAAAGGCCCGATTCATACAGGCGAAATAAAACAAATTGGGCTTATAATTCATTTGATTTTAACCAATACCTTAATTTGAACTTTAATTTGAACTTTGAATATTTAAATACAATTGCGGAACTGACTTTGAGCCCTTAATACTAGATAGATAAATTTAATTTAGCTCAATTTTACTAAATTTTGCACCGTTTTAGAATTAAAACGCCGTGATTTTCTAATGTTTTTAATCGTTTTAATTTCCATTAAATTAATAGTTTCGAGACGTCTCGTCTCGTCTCGTCTCGAAAACCTCAAGACGAGACGAGACAACCATCGTCTCGTCTCGAAAATTTCGAGACGAGACCAGAAATTAACAAGACAAGATGAGACGGGGGTCGTCCCGTCTCGTCTCGTCTCGTTAGGAGCACTGTTTCAGTATTTTTTTTAAAAAAAATCATAAAGATGAGCTGACATCACACAAAAAGGAACTTATTCAGTTCCAGAAATTTTCCATCTAAACCTAACTAAACCATATGTATTCAAGAACCTGTTTATGAAAAAATGCCAAATTACTTATTATGAATGAGTCACATTTAATCAACAGCAAATAAGCGCTACTAAACATTTTGCAGTAAGTGCACAGTAAGTTCACGATGTCATTGCCGATGTCTGGCTGTCATTTTTGTCATAAAACTGATTTTTATTAACCTTAGTGTTTCTACTTATTACTGATAATCTACTATGGTATTAACCTGAAGCCAACTCGTCAAATTTTTGAACATAACTTTGACATTTAGTTTCGATTGATATTTTCACCATCTATATAAATAAGCATTTAGCAAAATAAACGCATTATCCCCAATCGAAAACGTTGCTCTTTATTATTAAAATTGAATACTGTTAAACAGGTTAAGATTATAATTATTTTAATAAATATGTTACATTTTCCTATAATCAGACGAATCAACTTTAATTGGTAACAAATTTCTTCAACTACAATGGCACCCGATTTTAACTTCATTAGTCATAGATATTTCTTTTTACACCAATTAGCACCATTTTGGCCAATAATACACGATGAACTAATTTGAATTAATCATATAACTATATTTAAAAATCTTTGATTTATACATACCTTCCGTAATTAAACAATTCAAAATTACTAGGTTTTTATTCATAGTAATTAACGTTTGGCATTTTTGTGAACACATTTTAATAATAATTAAAGATTTTACTTGAGAATACAGAGAATTACGAATATTTTATTTTTAAAAGGCACTTTTAAAACCTTCAAGTTGTTAAAAATAGTTGAACTAGAATTTGCATAATTTTTTAGCATAAATTCATACAAGCTCTAAAGGCATAGGATATTTTTAAAGAGATCTTAATTTAACTCATTGACAAAGATCATAATTACGATTAAAAATTATTCAATTGTTTTTTTGTACAGATTTAATAATAGTAATAGCTTAAAAACTTCAAGAATCTGCTCCAATAAATTCGATTTTTTTCAAATTCGTTTATTTTTTTAAGGTTTAATTTCTGAATTTTGAACCGAAGTTTTATTTCTTAAACAATATTGTTTTTTTTACATATAATTAGTTAAATAATAGTAAATTAAATTAGTAGTAGTGTTTTAAATATTTTTTAGTATTGATACCAGGGTTGTTTGCGAACCCAGCGCATTCGAACTCCAGCGTCGGTGCGCATTTTGATGGAAGCCGCTTCTGCAGCGCGCACTGTTTCTTTCACCGACTGCATCAAATTCTGCGCGTTTCCTACAAGCATTTCCGTCGCTTCTCGGTCTTCTTCTGTGCCTGCAATTATTAATTCAACACAAAATTTAGAATTTTTAAAATTCAATTAGCAAATAATAAAATAATTTTCAAAAAAATCCCGTCAATTTTTCCTACGAGACGTCTTTATTAAAATAATCGAAAAATAAAGCAAAATCTACGATTTTTCAATTCAACAAGATTTTTTTTTCAAAAACGTAATTTGTTTAGAATTTTTAAAAATGTATGTAATTTATATACAAAATGGTCTTTACTACAAAAATAGTAATCACTTTTAACGAAAAATAAAGCGAAATCAAACTTTTTGATTTCAACATACATTTTTTACAAAAAACTGAAGTCAATTTTTGATTCCCTGATTTAAAATAAAAATTACAAGAATATTTATGCAAAATAAACATTTCTATTTTTAAAAAACCAAATCATCTAGAAATCATAAAAATGAAATGATCCATGCTAGAAAAATGCTAGAAATTTTAAATAAACTCAATTTTAAAAACTACAAAGTTTAATAATTAATGAATTAATTAATTATTGTTTATAACTCACTTCGTCCAATCAATTTCCCTAATTAATTTGCATAGAAAAACGCAAAGAAGAAGAAGAGCAGCATGAAATAATTAAATGTGATCAATCCCAATAGATTAATTACAGTTAGAGATAATTACATTCTCAAAGTTTTAAAAGACAGACAGACAGACAGACGATTTACTATTTACTAATTACTACCAAATTTTACGCAAGTTTTTTTTCTACCGAAAATTTCAAAACAAATCTTTTTTCAAAATATTATTTTGAGATTTTTTATATTTTACCCAGGGGTTAAAAATTACAGATTTTAATTATAATTAATTACTCTGATAATTACTAACTACTACATTTTGACCACAAGTTACTAATTAATTTTGAGGGAAACCATCCAGCAGCAGTTTGATAGAATCCATCCATTCAAATAAATTATATTATTATTTAAAAATAAAAACAGATTACAGAAGATTTCAAAATTAATTGCTGTCCGATAAAGGGCTGTTCATAAATTACGATTTAAAAAAATCTTAATTTATGGACAGTCCTTGGGGCAGTGCAGTGCAAATTATTTTATTTTTTTAATTCAAAACCAGTTAATAGAGAACTTTTTGTACAAGATTTTTTTTAAAAAAAATCGAATTAAACCGAAGCCATGCAGTTAATTAAAACAGCCAAATTAAAAATAATTAATTGATATTTAATTTATTTTACAAATCATTCCTCATGCTTTGAAAGTGCAAAAGTTTTAAAGTTTTTTTTTTATATATACAGTGTGCTTTAAAAGAGATCGGGCAGCAAATTATTATTATCATCTTTTAATTAATTGTTAATTAACCATTTTAAATCAAAGTTTAAAATGTTTTTTTCTTAATTTGTGAAATATAAAAATGAATAGGATGGTTTACCCCCTATAATCTCAGCGTCAATTCGCCTCGGGATTGTGTCTGTCAAAAATTTAGTCCATTTATTTCAATAACAATTTCAATCAATTTTTTAAAGGGGAAATTCTGCTACTAGAAATCGGATAAGCGAGAAAAATTTGAAAAAGAAAGACAGAAATCTTAAATTCTCGCTTAATCGATTTCAGATTTCTTTCGAACTACACATGAGAAATTTTACTTATTATTTTAATAAATAATTAATTAGATAATTAAGGAAATAATTGAGAAAGCTATTCTTACCCTGTGCACCTAACATTGTGGCTTTGACTGTAGAGAGAATCTTTAGTTGAGTTCCTATCGTCGGAATCCGCTCACAAACTTGTAGAAGATTCTGAAATAAAAATTGATAAAAACATTTAATTTAATTGGTTTAAGATTAAGAAAGTTGTTGAAATTTGTCCAGAAAATTTTTGAACAAATTTTGGTAATTTTAAAATAATTTTGGGATATTTTTTTTGAAAGACTGGGCTATTATTGAAAAACGTTTTGGAGGGTTTTAAAAAACTGGAATATTTTAGAACTTTGGAACATTTAAAAATATCCGGACAATTTTGGAGATATTTTCAAACATCTTTGAACAAGTTTTGGGCATTTGTTAATAACTTTGGGACATTTTGGAAAACCTGTGGAGCAACTTTCAACAAAGACAATTTTGAACAAATATTTATAAACACTGAATGAGACTTTTTCAAAAGTAGAAATTAGTAAGGGTTGTATTCAAGTCGTACAGTTCGCATTCGTTTGTCAGTACAATCCCTGGCAAGTTCCTTGGCAAGACGGGTGACTTCCTCGCTAGCTTCCGCGATCTCTTTGGCACATGCAATCAAATCTTTTTTGGAGCCCCCTTCCCCCCGAACCAATTGACTAAGGCGCGCCATCAGCAAAGCCATTCGTTTAGCCGCGGCCACTATCTCGTTGTCTTTACTACTCCATTGTCTCACTTCTTGATGAAGTCCGTGTGCAGCCATCTAAAAAAAACATTAAAAAACGCACTTTAAAAATGCAATTAAAAAAAATATTTTCATGAGATATCAAATGATAAATAAAAACTTTAAATTTCATAAAATATTTCATAAAAAACAGCCCTAAAATTTTTGAAAAATGAAAAATAAAGATTGCAATTTCAGGACCCCAAAGAATTTCAAAAATTCAAAAATACAGTCAAAGTCGAACCTATTTTTTATATTTTTGTAGTATGCAAATTTTTATGGAAAATACTAATAGATAGAAATTCTTAAAAACATTGTCAAGTTGAGACTGAATATCTTTGAACATTTTAAACAGTTTTTTGTGGCGACAATTATTTTTTTTTTAAAATTCCAACATGATTTATACCATAATAGGTTGATTTGGCTGAGGAGTGTGCATAAACATGTCATCTTCATCATCAGTTTCGGCCGGTGGGGGTGGTCTCGGTGGCGCAATCTCACCACTTGGGGGCGGTGGTCGAGCAGGAGGAGCTCGGTCTTTAAAAATTAAATAATTAATTAAATCAAAGCTGAATTAAAAATTAATTAGTAAAATAAAATTATATTTGTGTACCGTTCAAATAGAGAGAACTGATGTCAGGGGGTGGAGGCACTTCTGGGAGACCGTGACTTGGTGACACCGTCACGGCCTTACGAACTTGACCTACGGCAGCTATAAGCTACAATAAAATATATTTTTAATTATTTTTAATATAAATATTTATGCAATTATAAAATTAATTGTGTTCTTAATTACATCGTTGTTGATGTCACGCCATTTAGAGGCAGCAGAGTGATCAGAGATGTTCACCGCAACGCCTTTTGCAGCGTGAACCATTGGAGGCACAGCTATTAAAAAATAAAGACGTCAAAGGTCACTTAAAAATCTTTCGTAAGGGTCAACGTTAATTGAATTAAATTGAGATCGTACTGGATTGAAGTTGATCAGCGGCATTGGAAAGTACTCTAATGAATTGAGGATCCTCTGAGTTGTCCGCTTCTTGACGCGCAACCATAAGAACGCGATTTGCGAGACGCGCGATACAACTTGTGTTATCAACCATTTTGGGTGGCTGACGTCCTCGAATACCGTCTTCACACAAAACTGTGTGCTTCTTTATTGCATCCTCTAAATAAACCAAAACATAATCAAGTCAAGTGTTTCAGACCTAAAAAATGTACACAATTTTGTGGTAAAAAACACACGAAATTATCTTAATCTTTAATAAAGCTGCGTACCAGACTGTTGAATGAAATGGCTAGAGTCGATAGCTTCATCGCACAAAGTCCGCACTTTACCAATACTATCTGCATACTGAGCTTTTAAGTTCTCGAAATGCTCATTCGCTGCTTGGTTATCTGGATAAGCCATTCGAATCCGTCCAGCATTTATCAACTGAGGAGTTAGACTTTCCACCTACATTATAAATAAGCAAGAACAAAAACATTTTTTTTTAAAATCTCATCGATACATTGATAAGCTCAACTCATCGATAGATGTAGATGAATTTTAAGCATACATAAATCAACAAGCTCAGCTTATCTATGCACAAATTAAAAAAAACAGAACTAAGACAAATCACTCGATGACTACTTTAAATTTTGCTAATCTCATCGATAGATTATATATAAATGAAACAAAAACCTCGTATTTCTTTAAACTGATCGATACATCGAGATCAAAACTAGCTATCCAAGTACAAATAATCTCATTAAACTCAACTGATCAATACATCGACGAGTTTGACTCATCGATAAATATAATCTTAAGTTAACTTTTTAATAACTAAACTTATCGATGCATCGACGAGTTTTTTTACTGACCTGAGAAGCACCGAAAAGCAGAGCCTCAGCCAACTTCTTATTATCGCCACACCCACCAGCAGCAACCATCCTAGCAGTTTTAGCCGCCCTTCCCGAAAAGTTTTGAAGTGCTGCAGCCTTATCTGCAAAGTTGTGCTCGCGTCCAGGCGTTCCTTCAGGGATTAGAACAGCCTCCTGGAATTGTCTTAAGGGAGTCACAGTATCCACGAAATCCTCCACAACTCGATTGATTACAGCCGTTTGGATTTTATTCTTTAATTCCGCCAATTTCTGAACGAGTTGACCAGCGATCGCTTGGGCTTGGGGGGAATTTCCGTCCCCTCGTCGACAAAGTTCGCCTAATTGATGGAGTAAAGTGTCCACCTAAAAAGTCACAACAATAATGAGATTTTTTTGGACAATTTTGAGAATAATTTGTGACAGTCCATGTAAAAAGTGCATAAAAATATTACTGCAAGAGTTCAGGTTTTAAAACAAATTTTACGCTTGGTACTTGGACTGAGACATTTTAAACCTTTTAATTTTTTTGCATTTTTTTTATATAGTTTGTGATAGACTAGTGATAGTTCAAGTAAAAAGGACACGAAAAGTACCGTAACAGCTCATAATTTAAAACCTGTAAAACTGGCGAAGAACAAGGTTTTAAATTCTGAACGTTTCATAGTATAAATTATATAAACTGCCTACAAACTGGCAACAAACTTTAAGGAGGAATCTTTGATAATTTGGGACGGTTGTGGTGTTCAGAATTTAGAATAAGGCTCAAAAGTTCTGATTTTTTTTGGTAATTTGTGACAGTCCAAAAAAAAGATGAATAGTACTGTAACAGTTCAGAATTTAAAACACGCTTCCATTCGTCCTTTTTAACTTGGACTGACACATTTTTTATTCAATTTTTTTCAAAAAATTGTTTACCTCATCACTAAGGTTCAAAAGTTCTGATTTCTGAACCCCTGGAAGTCCGTCGGCAACTTTCCTCGCTTCATCGACAATAAGTGAAATGGCCCTTTGACCCAACCCTCGATCATCTGCACTTGGATTCGCCAGCCATCTTCGGGCTTGTTCTAGTCGACCTGTGACCGTGTGTGCTGGCTGCAGAATTCCTGACCTTTCTGCATTCGTCACTGCCCTTAGCACCAAGCCGTTCAGCTCACTTAGTTTTTGTTCTGCAATTTTAAATACAACATTTTTATTATTTTTCATTCATTTGACAGAGATCTTGAATCGTAAAAAACGTGGCATTCCAAGTAAAAAGGGCAAATACTTTAAGTGTTCAGAATTTAAAATATTGCTTTATGCCCTTCTTCAAGATGCTGAATTCTGAACTCTTCCGTGCGGTTTTTACTTTTACTGACATTTTACATGAGAGAATTAAAACCAAAAATGGCCAAATTTTTATTTAAAAAAATCAAAACCTTTTTAAATTTAAATTTTTCTAAAAATCAATCTTAAATCAACTAACCGATTCCTCTAGCAAGACTCTCGGCCTGAGGTGAATCCCCCTGACCCGCTTGTCGAAGTTCACAAAGGCCATCGGTCATCGAATTAATATCTCCACACATTTTCCTAATCGGGTCACGATCTTGGGGTAGACATCGATCAGACACTTTGAGAGCTGCTTCTAAAATACCTCGTACGGATTTCTCACCCACGCCTCCTCGCAAGGCTCGAGGGTCCTGTAGCAAAAATTACTTCAGATTTTTTCGAAAAAAAATTTCATCGACAATATTTTTGGACTTCTAAAAATATGTTTTATTATGTACCCTTAGCCAATCATGACTAGCTTGTAATTTGCTGTCGATGACTTGTAACGCGCGCTTCATCCCCGTCAAATTATCCGCGTCCCATTCCTCTTCATCGTAAGTTGTCAGTTGCAACACTCTTATAATTTCATTCAGTTCGTCCGTCATTCTTTGTGCTAAATAAATAAATAATTAAATAAATAATTAAATCAGTTAATAATTCATTCTCTTATTGTATTAGTAGTCTTTGAGTACCTAAATAATCTCGGTTCATCCCCGCTTCTTCAGCTCCTTTTCCACCTAATTTGTTTAAAATTATAATTAATTTTTTTAGCACAATATTTTAAAACTTTTAATAATAAAAAAGAGTTAAAATTTTAAATAAAAAATTGACCTTGTGAGTGAATTTGGATGTAAATCTTCATACTGCAAATGAGAATAGGTGTGAGTGTCTTCACTTCTTCTAGGCACCGAATCAAAATATCTCGATGAACTTGATGTGTCAATTCTGCCTGACGACCGTCCACTTCTCGAGAAACCTACAAATCAGATTCGAAAAAAAATAAACGAATATTAATTCATAGACAAATTCTATCGATGGACAAAACATGTTTACGACACAGACAAAAAAAATCTACAGGCTTAAAAAATATTTCATTTGCCATGTTATTCATGTTTTGGAAAAGAGTTTAAACTCACGTTTTTTATCCATAGACAGTTCAAAACGTGGACAAGACAAAATAAAATATGGACAGATAAAAAATCTATTTAACATAATTATGCGTATTTTCTATAGGATTTTCAAAGTATAAATTAATTGGACAAATTCAATCTGCAGATAGTTAAGACTGTCGACATCAAAAAATTAATTTGAGTTTCAAAATATCAATTAATAGGTGGACAATTTCTAAAAGTGACAACATGGACAGATAAAACATTTTATTTTTCCATTTTTTTTACATTTTAAACAGAAAATATGCTTAATTTGTCCACATTTTAATTTGTCCATAATATGTTTTTTAATCGCACTTACTTTGCTAAGACAAGGACTTAAATCCTTAACAAATCGAACTAAATCCTCCAGAGAATCCACAACTTCAGCCACAGCCAAATAATCGAGTACTCGTTTACATTCGCGAATAATTTTGCGAACTTCAGACTCATCGAAACAAAGAAGAAGTGAAGAAGTTCCTTGCAAAATGCCTCGAGATCCTTCGATAAGTTTTTTCCTTGCGGGTTGAGAGAAAGGATCCAATTTCAAAAGCCCTGAGGCTTCTTCTAGTAATTTAGAGGCGCTTTCAACCCGCAATAATGCTGCGGGCATGTCTTGCCGCAGAATTGCATCGTCAGAACTTTGAATCGTTTCTCGTCCAACCTAAAACACAAAATAATTTAATAAATTAAATTCGGTGTGCCTATTTTTTTTAATTGTAATTAAATTTTTGTTACTTTGACAAGATTTTGAACAGCTCGGCTGACGACGAAGACAGGCTTCTCGAGATCTGGCATAGCGTTTCCATCTTCGGCTTCTTCGTGAAGAATCACCAATCTCGACACCTAGTAAACAAACAATTAAAGGTCAAAGGTCAGATCATTTAACCCTCAAAGTTAAATATGTACATATTCATTAACAAAAAAAATTCTAACTAAATAAATATACGAAAGTTTTGTTTTTTGAGCCAGATTTTTTTTCATTATGTCCCAGAAATAAATCTTTCGAAAAATAATTGTGTGTAAAAATAATTTAAAATTAAGATATATTAAAAATTTTAAAAATAGAATTCGTGAAAATTAAATTATAACTATTTTTTGTTTTACCTGTGCAAAAATTGACATTACATGAGCATTACATTTTGTCTTTCTTTATAAAAAGTGTGGGTTGTTAAAAATAAATATGATTTAAATTGCTACAATAAATCATATTCATTTAGTAATATTGAGATCAAGTAGAACTAAAAAAGTCCAGGTTGACATTTCTTTATAAAAAATAACAAGCCAAATAGGATTTAATTACAGGATTTCATGTCCAAAAGCAAACTCTCAAGAAGCCAGTAATGTGTAGGCTTTGAATAAAGAACAAAAAAACTAGTCCGTCTATAAACTAAAGCGGAATCTAATCCAATTACCAAAAAGGAGAAGATAAACCAATTGGTTTATTAACACATGAATTAATTCCAGTTTCAAAATATTATTTCATGTCGTGGGTGTCAAGTTACAAGTTTGCTTTAAAAGCGACTATCATATTGCACAAATTAAAATGTGACTTTGACCATTTTGTCACCATTTATTTTATAGAAACTGAAATTTAAAAAAAAATCTTAATATTTTCTAAAATGAAGCAGGCATGGTTTTAAATATATTTTATTTTCAAAATATTTATTATCTTGTCAATTCTTTTTACACCTTACGAATGTATGCGGATATCAATTTATTTTCTAACTGGATTTTTTTTAAAGATTTAATGAAATCAGATCAGAAATCAGAAATGTCAGATATTTGTCCAAACCATTTTATCACTTTCGACCAGATATTTTTCATATAAAATTTAATTCTATTTTCTGCTATGTCAATTTTAAATAAACATTTTATGAATACATTTAAAAAGGCAAGACAAATTGCTTCTAAATATATGTTGCACAAGCAAATACACTCGAATCTTTCAAACACCATGTAACCATTTTTTTGTTCTTTCAAAAGATGTTTGTTTACATTTAAGAAAATCGTTTAAGCAGGAATCTCTCATATTAGAGAGCTGTCTTTCTTGCTTCTAAGCCTTCATCACATTCAGATCTACATATAATGAATATATTCAAAGTATTTCAAATAGCCAATTTGTACCTAGAGAGAATCGGAGGTTTGAAAAAATATACGGAAGTAGTACATAGTAGAGATGTAAAAATATCTTAAAATAGCTTCCTCTTTTTCTTCTAGTGAAAGTAAACTGATCCCACCACCTACAAAAAAAATAAATCTAGTATTTAGAAGCCTATAGCTTCTGTGGTTCTTGATAACAAAAAAAGGTAGATACGAATAGGGGGTTATCATCAACTACTGTTATCGAGATCGGTTAAGCGAGACGGATACAGAATTTCGCTTGTGTTTTGTTACCTGAGATATTAAAATAGGATTTAATGGGGATTACTGGTTTGAATTAATGGCTTTTAATGTTAAATCATAAGAAATTCCAAAAATAGTTATTTAACTCTGTTCTTCAGCTAATTAGGTTTTTAATTTTTTTTAAATTGAAGCTTCAAAATATTTATTTTGTTTTAAACTGTTATTGGTGCACTTGTCATTATCTATTAAATTCTGTGTACTAAATCCCATGAAATCATCAAAATCCCACTAAATTACGAAAGATCTTTTAAACTGTGATTGGAAATGCAGCTTAAAGTGGGATTTGTGAAACGCTTGGTTTAGAATTTTAATTAACAGCAAAAACGCTTCAAAGCCTAATTCTGTTTTATTTATTTGTTGCTTGCATATTTTATGAACGGTCCATATACATAATTTTTTACGGAAGTTGTACGGAAGTGCTGCCTACACATGAGCTAACTTCCTTCCCTTCTTTCTTAAATGAATCATTAGTCAGAAGGAAATCTAGAATACATTCAGAATATTGAGCCAAACCAGCCCACCCACGCACATTTAACTAATCAAAAATACAAATAAAAACATCTCCACTGAGATGTAATTAATGAAGAAAAAATCACATTTAACTAATGAAATAGACAATGAATTAATCAATTAAAATTATCCTTAGAATTCTTCTGGAGTGCAGAATCTTAAAGGATTAAGTAATTGAAGTTATGAGTTTATTTATGACATTAACATAACTTCTCTAATTTAAGAATGTTTAGAATGATGTGAATTAAATTGTAAATAATCAATGATTACAATATTATGTTTACAATAGATATAAGTTATAGTTAAGTAAGATTAGATCATAAATAAAATAAAATACAAGGTCGGTGTATCTGATTCTCTATTAAATCTTTTGTCAAGGAAATAAATCTAGAATAGAGAGGAGATGATCAACTTTTTTCAAATTCTGAACACTGTCCAAGAATAACAAAAAGAAAATATACTGAACAAGTCGGATAAAAGAGATACGAATATCCTTTTTCTCTTTTAAGCAGTTTATGTATGCTCGTATATAGCTTATCTTTTAAACCAATTTGGTTGTAAATTGTAAAATCATAGATGTGGTTTGATCTTTGACAGTTTTTTTACTAAAATAAATCTCAAGATTACCTGTCTTTAAATTTTGAATTGTATTTCCTAATGAACTCTATCTCTCTAAAGCTGTTACATGATATACAATGACTCACAAATATCAAAATATGTTGTTTATCTAAAATTAAAAAAAAAAGATCCTAAGTCCTTTTTTTGAAGCTTCGTCTTTCGAAACAATCTGCCTCTCTCCAAAGCGTTTCCGTCTTAAGATGTCTTAATATGAAATTCAGAAAACGACTCAAGAGCAACTGGTTTTAAAAATCACTATTTTATAGCGTTAAAAATAGAGTTCTTGTTATTGCATTAAAAAGAATGATTAAAAAAAAACAACAATTGGAAATCGAACAAACGCTTTCAATTCAAATAGTTTCAGTCTAATAATCTAACCAAATCTTTCTCTTTTAACTTGTCTTAACATTAAATTTAAAACAATGATTCATCCATCAACAAACTTAGATATTGATAACGATTGCCAATTTAAACTCAAAATCAAAATAAAAGTAACAATTAAAATAATTAAAATGATTTACCTGCTGGGCCACAGGCTCGAGAATACTCTCGATCGTTTTGGTATGGAACACAGGCATCTTTCTACTTAATTATTAACAACTTCACAAAAAGGTCACAAAACTTCAATCTCAAAAAAGGTCACTCAGGTCATCAGTATAATATTATTATTATTCCGGAATGGCCGGTTGGCAGTGAACGATTCACACTTTCAGTCAAAAATCCTCAAAAAACCTGTGCAAAAAAACACAAATTAAAACCCTTGTTTATCTTTTTAAATTAAAATTTTAATTGCAATTTATAAATCACCTCTTTAAAAATCCAAAGTACAAAGGAAATTCTTAGAATTTGCAAATTAAAATGATTAGCAATTAGTGACTAAATTCCTGTCACAATTCGTCATCACTTATTTTTAAATGGAGATTTAAACCTAACCGACCAAATTGCAATTAGCCAATGAACAATAATAGTTAGCAAATTATTATATTTATATGTTGAAGTTGAAGTATGATGACAACAAAATCCAATACAATTTGATAATACACAGAAGGATATGAACTATGAAGTGTTTTTGGTCAAATGATGATGATGATGATGAGCTAACCTTTAACTAAATTATATATCATTATAATATAAATGACACTATTCAACTAAAACCAACGACATATAATACATAAATATATTCCAACTGATATTTCTACCAATCAGTCCGGGTTAAAATGTATAGCAAAAAGTGGCCATGATTTACTTCAATCTTGGAGACAAAACCGGAGGATATTTTCGCCCAAGGACTGTACTTTTTTCCTATATGTACTTCTACGTGTTTTTTGCTTTATTTCATGTAAGAGAGATCCAAATACACTTTTCTAACTAAGAAGATGTATTAGAATATCTTCTTGTTTTTGCTTGGGATGGGCTTTTCAGGAAGAAAAAAAATACTACACAGAGATCACATTTCCGTTTTAAAATGCAAATAATGCGGTTTAAATATCAAGCAGTTTTTTATATTAAAAAATGTCTAAATCTGCATTTTTATGTTTTTTGTATGCCATTTTTGAAACCTTTTCACATTTTTTTAGTCTTTTAGAACTATTTGAACATTTTTCAAGAAATGGTCAGCTTTTAAAAAAAATTGTCTAAATGTAGAAATTAGAAATTAATCCTTTAGATGGATATCAGCATTTTAAGAACCTTTTAACATTTTTTAAAAAATCGTTTAAATCTGGATTTTTATTTTTTAGACCTGTTGACTGTGTCGTGTAGACATTTTTGAAACTTTTTAAGATTTAAAAAAAAATCGTCTAAATATGCATTTTAATCTTTAAGAACTTTTGTTGAAAGCTTTTCACATTTTTTTATAGAGAGTCCTTCAATAATTTATGGAGTTTAATTCTGTAAAATTACAGACACTACAATTTCCTTCATAAAAATGCAAAAAAAAAGAAACTGCCTAAAATATTAAAATCCATCAATCAATTTAATTGTTTATCTGAACTCATCTATCTGAACGAGCCTTGAACTAATTCCACTAATCTAAATATCACGATGATAAATTCATGATTGAAAATAAATCACTTTTCGAGTGACTCTCGATTTATTTTGACTGATTTGACTGGATGGAGCGTATTCCAGATTTATTATCATCATTATAATCAATACTCGATATTCCATTGATTTCATTTTACATTCAGGAGAGAGTCAAGTCGTGCAATGCTCCAAGACCTTTTTCTCTCCTTACAGAATAATAAAAAAAACATTCTTATAAAACTATCAAAACTTGGAGTAAACAGTTAAAGATAATAATAATATTTCGGTAAATTATAATTATAAATCTGGGACACTTGATATTAATTTGTCTCCTTTGATTTCATTTTTTTGCTCTCTATCGCTATCACAATCAGTCAGTAGTTCCACCACACTAAACTTATGCTATTTTTATAATAATTAAAATTATTTTTTGGCGAAAGTAATCTTCATCGCGCTGGTCGGAGTCAGTTTGAATCCATTTAGGGCGTCCTTAGCCGTTGAGGACTGGATCTCGTTCTCAAACTCCACGAAAGCAATGTCGTGTCTTCCGGGGACCAATCGAACTTCTTTGAACCCTGGGAACCTTAATAATAAAAATGGATGTAAAAATTAGTATTTTTATTTTATTTTCTATAATAAAATTAGAAATATTTTTTGAACATACTGGTTGAACAACATCTGCAGCATCATTTCTGTCGTCTCCTCAGGCAAATTGGTCAAGAACAGGA
>JAQGBQ010000264.1:0-28842 GCA_034698485.1 Vertagopus arboreus | reverse complement strand
ATTTAATAATTGACGGACAAAGTAAATAATTAACAATTAATAATTAATTATCCAAACCCAGTAATTGCCCAGCCCTGTTAACTTGTAAGAAAAATGAAAACAAAATTAAATCTGTTTAAAAATAGGGTTTCTGTTTTGAAGTTTGTATTCTGCTTTTAAATAAATTGTGGCCGATTTCTGATTGACGGCTTATTCTATTGTATTTAAAACTATTCGAGATATCGATTTTAAAGGTTTTAAAAAATGAATTACAATTGCCAAGAATTTTGTATAATATTCTAACGAATTGGTTTTTAAATTGCCGTTTACACTCAAATAAAATCCACAATAAGCTTATGAGTATTCCAGCTACATAAATAAAAAATACCGATTGCATAGTTCCGTTAAGTATTAATGGTGAAACTCTTTCTTTAGTCACGTTTGTCTGTTGAATTGTGTAATTTAATCTTTGTTGATATTTTGAATGTACAGCGTATTCCTCAAGCTTGTGGAAAATACCAGAATGAACAATGCTTTTAAAATCCAATGGTATTTGAAAACCTGCATCGGAAAATGTCCAGCCAGCAGAACTTTTCAACATTGGCTCTTTTCCTACAAAGAAATTCAACATGTGGTAATGTAACGAGAGATATTTTAATTCTTGAGTAATTTTCTTCGTTTTGTAAACAAAAGCAGTTCGGCCACATTTCACAATTTCTTCTTCGATTGCAGCATCGTGATTTAAAAGTGGTTCGTTCAAAAATCCTCTAGGAATCTTGATATGTCGGGGCTCTAAAATGAGATAAGCATAAAGTTTAGTTGAATGTGTCATCCGTTGTTCATACAATGAAATCATTTCACTTTGTTTTTTCTGCAATTTTTCCACTTCAATTAAGTCTTTAGTGTACCGTATTTTGTGTTTGATTTCATATTCCGTATCTCGCAAAGGTTGCAAAACCATTCTCAACTCGGATGACAAAGTATTTGCAAATTCAAATTCATTGATCCCATCTAGTGGAGAAGAATACAACAT
Organism: Vertagopus arboreus; assembly: GCA_034698485.1. Taxonomy (NCBI): domain Eukaryota; kingdom Metazoa; phylum Arthropoda; class Collembola; order Entomobryomorpha; family Isotomidae; genus Vertagopus; species Vertagopus arboreus. The sequence goes on along the minus strand of JAQGBQ010000264.1, from coordinate 27,830 downwards.
TCGAAACCACTCCAGGTCTAAGAAAAGACTGGAAAATATTTTAAAGTCTATATTCTCATCCAAACTGCTTGAATTGTAGTCTTTAATGCTTATACCTAAACTTACGTCCATGTAACCAGAACGTGGATGGATAACTACGTTTCTTAATTTTGTTAAATTCTCAAAATGTGTGACACTGTTTGGAGTCAAAGGAGAAGTGATTCCGGTGATTGCCAATCCTTTGTAAGCATTTGTAAGAATAACACTGAAAAGAAGTCCCCAGAGGCCGTAGATTATTCGGAAAAATGTTTTCTTTTCTAGTATTTGAGGAATGGGAATTGATTGTTCGATTGCAGATGCAAACATCAGTAAATAGGTTGAGAAATTGTGGGTTGCTAATTTATTTAACTTTGAATAGAGATGAAACAGAGGAGCTATAGCCACTAGCGAGGCCCCGATTACAATCCACAATTCTTTTTGAAATGGCTGAACATAAAATTCCCATTTGAGTCGATTTACAGAAAAGCAAGTGAGAAAATTATAACTGGTGTCGTCCACAATAATAATGTCTTGATGATATTTAATTTCTAATGAATGTGATTTACTGTTGTCATCAACGCTAGCAAATAAAAGCACATTCCGCGATAATTCACGTGCATCCTTAAGTGTTGCATTATTTTTCGAAAGTACGAGGAAAAGAATCAAAGAACGATATTCCTGTTCGTTAGTAAAATTCCATCTGAAAGGATTAATTGTTTCTTTTCCTGATGTAAGGAGGGTGTAATAAATTGAATTTTTAAACAAAAAAGGGTTATGAAACCAGAATATTTTAGTAAATCTGGAAGTGAATCTAAAAAACAGTTTCGTCTTTAAGAATATTTTTGAGTCAACATGTACAAAGTGGAAAGGGTTACAATGCAGACAAAAAAAGTCAGTCGATTCGCTAATTTTCTTACTTTCATTAATAAATACTAAAGCATAACTGGAGGTTATGATATATTTACTGAATAACTTAGAGTGAATATTTTCCCAATTAGACCTAAACAAAAAATGATAATAGAAATAAGTAGAAGGGGCAATGGTTGTATAATCTCTAAACGTAGACTTAATATGATTGTTAACCCAAAACTCTTTTAATTCTCTAATTACATACGTGATGCTGTAAGCGTCAAATTTAGTTGTTTTCTTTGTATAAGAATTATAATAAGTGTGTGACACAAATTCTTTTTTGAAGTAAATTACATTACAAACTGAGTAGATTCCTTTGATCCTAAAAATGTCAATTGGTGATTTACTTGTAGAAGTTTCTGGCTCACTATCATATCTACTTCGATTTACAAGAATGAATTGTCGAACAGTGAGCGGATTTTTACACATCTCTTGAGGTAAGTCTAGTTCGTCGTATATCAGATTAATGTGACATCCCTCAAGATTGTTTATTGTCCAGGCAATTTTCTCTGAAATTTCAATTCCGTCGTCGATAAATAAATTGCTTGAAGTAACCCGAAGAAGTGAAGTAACTAATAACGTTTTAAACAAGTTCATGGTGTTGCTTTTAAATTTTGTAGAATGGAGACGTTTCTTCAATGTAAAGTTTGCAATAAAGTAAAAAATATCTGACAAAAGTTTCTCTGAAGCCAGCACAGAAAGTTTTGTATTCCTCCGCGGTATGTAATATATATGGAGTCATTTGTGCCAAATTAAGATACTCAGGTTGATTAAAATATGAAAGTGACTACGATTTCCTAGTTTTCTTGTATGCTAATATTCTAGACTACAAATATTCTCTTTGCTAAAGGACGAGATAAGGTTAGAATTATTTTTTAATACGCATTTTACGTGTTGCTTTCAATTTTAATGTATTCATTGAAGAACTTAAAGAAAAAAATATCGCACACAATACATAGAGAAATGTTCCTCTGTTAGATTTTGCTGAAAATTTGCAAGCGCATAGCCTAGATAACGCTGATCAACGTTTAAGCTACCCGCTAAGCCTTAGCATCCCTCCTTGACCTACTTCTGGGGGGTCAAAGGTAAAAAATATAAAAATACTTTTTACGTGAAAGTTTATCATGTGATACGCCAATCGAAAGCTTATGATCTCAGGATTCCAAAAAACTAGCACACTTGGTATCTGTGACCTAAAGTTTAGTTCACTAGCCTCGTATTAATGTTTTGTACTAAAATACGCAAACAAACAGCATGTTGTGACAAGTTCCACATCAGCAATCAAACATTCAAGTTTTTAGGCCGCATAAATATTTTAATGATATCCATTTAATTTCTGAACAAGCGAAGAATCATATGTATTATCTCTGATTAAGCAATATCTTAATCAATATTTGTTGTGTCGATGTAAAGTTTGTTTGGTCTAAAAAATGAATTTGAATCAAGCCGAGAATGGACTGATTTATTCCAAATACTTTTCTAGAGCGTTTTATTAAAAACCATTTAAAATTTAGAAGTGGAAATGTCTTTATGTTTTGAAATCAAAGAATAGGAGAACAATCTAAAGCAACGAATAAAAAGTATCAGGTAGTGTACTTGGAAACTCTAGAAAAGTACCCCCCAATCCGTTGCGAAGGTCTTCTAACTTCTTAAATAGTTAGATAAACATGAATACATATTCTAATCAAGCTAAAACTTTAAATGTTTAAACAAAAAACAACTTAGATAACTAAACTATATACCTACTCAACCATAATCATATTTATTTTGCCGTGCTCCATGCGTTTATTCTTTAATTTTGCAATCTTCAATTAAATTTAGTACTATTTCTTATGAAATGTGGTTTAAACTTTAAAAGCAATTATTTCCGGAATAGAAAATAAAATAAACCAGTGGTTTGAGTAAGCGAATGTGTATTATTAAGGTTCAAGACGAAAAGTTTATTTCAGTCGAAATCCAGGGTGAAAAAAAAATATTAATGTCTGAGAAATAAAAACAAAGTAGTAAAAGATTGATAAGAAGTTGACTTGTCACTTTTTATTTTTATACTTTTTCATTAAGTTTATATAGGTATGTAAATGTCTAAACTTCTGTAGAAGGTCTAAAATTCATATTTAATGAGAAGGTATGTACGACCTTTTCAAGAGCTTATGCAAATCCTATTAACCAATATCAGGAAGGGCTTTAAAAATATCTGATTTACTGATACTTGAAGGGACAAGACGCTTCCATCTATACAAATGCCCAAGACGTTGTAAAAATCCTACAAAACTAGGCAGTTAGGAAAAATAAATATTTTCATCGAGCCAAATCCTTAAATATTTAAACAAAAGAATTTGAAAACCAAATTACAATAGATATTTAAACAAAATTCAATTTATTCAGTCGTCTCCCATTTTTTTATTCCTTGATTTTGTAGCCAATTTTTGATTAAATTTAGTAGCATTTTTTAGAAATGGGATTAAATTTTAAACGATTGAAAAAAAAGGACCACCGGTTTGATTGTGTTTTTTTAAAGTTCAAGACGCAAAGTTTAAAATTCAGGATAACAAAATATATTTAAACATCAAAGTTTAAAAAAGTATTAAAACGTTTGTAGAAAATTGGCTCGTCACTTTTTATTTTTCTAATTTTTCATCAAATTTCTGCTCTGATATATAATATATATTTCCTTGATTTTTTAAAAATAATTTGGAATTTTAAAGTTAGAACGAAAATGCTATCTAAAAGGACGTTGGATTGGTTTTCATACAATATCCGATTCGCAGCTTGGGATCACATGTCGTTATTTGCATGGGACACAAAAACCAAAAGGATTAAACTCTCAACTCAACGTTCGTTGAGTAATTGGTTTTTTTGGCTGGCGTACTTCACAATATTTTTCATAGCCATGCTTTCTCGATTGGTTTATCGAGTCTTTGAGGAGACAACGGGAGATTTGTCCGCTGTACAGAACGTCAAGCTTGTTGTTATAGACGTCAGTGTTGCTACACTTTTGGGAGTCAACTTCTTGACGATGGCTGTCATATTCTGGAAACGAGAGGACTGGGTGACATTTGTCAATCAACTTCTGGACTTTGATGAGAATCTGAAAAGTAAGCATTTTAAAGAGAGCCATAGATTATTATATATTATATTATATATTATAGATTATATTCTATATTTGTTATTTTTCATACATTCAATTTTACTGCGATTGATGAAATTTCCTAATAAATTCAAATTCAAATTTATTAAGCTTATTTAGATCGGACAACATAGCTGCATAGAGCCAACGTAATTGAGTATATTTTTCCAGAATCCAATAAATTTTTCTTAGGTTCATTCTGTTACTTACATATAAACACATTACAGTGAAAATATTAAAGGCCTAATTTACATTAACCATGTCAAAACATTTCACCACCCAATTGTCATGTTTAATGACACGCCAAAAATCAAATTTTGGTCATCATAATCATATCATTGCTAACATTTAAAAAAAACTGCCTTTATTTTGGGAAAAACTGAAATGCCTGGTATTTTGATTTTATTTGAAAGAACAACTCTTTGTGACTACAAAGTTGCTGAACTAATAAAAATCGGAATAAAATTGGATTTTTGCCAAGCGATTAAAAATTACAATTTACGCGAATTTTTTTGCATGGTTAATGTGAATTATCGCCGCTACTACTTTCCCTATAATGTTTTTATAAGTAGCAGAATGAACTTTAAAAAATACAAGCGATTGTGAATGTTTTTTTAGTCGGCTATAAAATTCCCTGGTCTTTTCACAAATTTTCAGGTCAAGCAATATGACAGACAAATAGAAAGATAGACCACCTAATTACAATATATTTAGCAGGATCAAATTATAATGGGATAATTTTATTAAATTATGACATGTTTTTTATTGCAGATCAGTTCAAAGCCAATTTGCTTCGTCATAAGCTGCCAAGACGTACAATGTCATATGTACTTAACGAGTTGACTGTTGTAGGATGCACATTGGCTGAATCAATTCTAGTCCCTTTATGTCTTACTGTGCTATCTCTGGATAAGCAAGGACCGTTAACTCGATTTCTTGCAACCAACTTTGGATACGCACGGTCCTTTAGCTTGGCAACAATGGTCCATATCTTCTTTAGTTACGAGGCTGGCTGCAAAGCTTCAAACAACATGAGCTTTGCTGGTGCCACTGCCATGTTATATTTTCAGTCGGTTACTCTTTTAGTCAAAGCAATAACACCCACAGAGGTGGACAAGGTCATTTCTGTTACCAAACGTACAAAAGGTTAGATAAGAGCTATTTATAGTGTTCATTGAAATTTCAAAACGATATTATAGTTTGTACTTTAAACTTTTTTTAACTTTTATTTTTCTAATTTCCTACGAAAAATTCTGAATTCCTCAAACAAGTTTTAAAATAGCTTAACCCTAGCTAGTAATAAATAATTATTCTACGTCAACATTGTATCTCAAAGAAACGATGCCCCAAAACATAATGTAAATTAGTATTGCAGCACTTGTGTTAATAGAAATAATATTACTAGTAGGAATTGTAGAAGAAGATACGACTATATATTAGGTAGTATATAATACAATGCAGTTTTATAATACCCAGTTCCAGATTTAATTTTTTTTCAGGCATACATGTCGTATGTCATTAATGTCGCCAGGCATTGCTGTCGCAAGGCATTCATGTCGTTGGCATTAAAGTCGTCGTACCGCTTCAAAACACTCAATATTGGCTTTAAAAAAACTGATTGTTGTCCTTAAAGTAGAAACTAATATTTCAGGTCAGGCAACCGTGGCTCATATTCGAAAAACTCCGTTGGGCTATTTGAACCAGGACGAGATTCTGGAAATATATCGCGGTCAAGAAATACTGAACCAGAAGGTCAACGCGCTCATGGCAGACTTGTCATTTCACCAAGCCGCTTTATTAATTATGCACGTTATGGCATCATTCGCAGCGATTTATTTCCTTCAGCACTTTGAATTAAAGTCATTTATGTTGGCTGTAATTACCGTTGTTGGTGGAACTTGGATGATGGTAGCGGAAATATATTCTATTTCCCCACTGCCTGAAGCAAGCAAGAAGTTTCTGAAGGTGATGCGAGTCAACACAGCCAAAAGGTCAGATGTCAAAAGACGTGTTGACGCTTTGTGGGTTTTGCATGTGAAAACGGCTGGTCCGTTTTATCAGGTTCAGAAATCCTCGTTCTTGGAATTCGTTAAAGTTTCGGCTGATTTCACCATTACATTGCTTTTGGAGACACGAAGCAATTAGTATAGTTTTACACTATAGAATATTCAAATCGACTACATGATTCCAATATGTGAAGTCGAGTGCTAGATTTTCTAATGCATTATGCATTCTAAAAAACCAACATACATGTGGAATGAAATCTCAAGAATTTTTTTAATTGATTTTAAAGAATTTAAATACAGAATGCAGTTGTAAATTATAAATATTCGGCCAATTTTTAAAAAAAACTGGAAATCCACGGGATATTTGGTGAAAAATGCACTAAAAACATATACAATAAATATTTGAACTCGAATAGCTGATGGTATTCGAGCAAATCGAACAGTGTTGAATATCGAATAGTTCGAATATTCGCGGCATCCTTATTCTACACAGTTTATTTGTATCTTTTATTAGGAGTTAACTTTTTCTGTAGTTCAAATGATCAAATTTTGCTTCAAATGTAAATAAATTAATAGGGTTCCTTGAATTTGAGGCTGCATTAAAAGTTAGTTGTCTAAAATAAATAAAAACAAACCAAACAAATATTTTCGTAGCTAGTATAGTTGAAGGTTTTAAAATTCATAAAATCTGTATTAAATCACAAGATTATTTCAGTCCATGCTACGGTTGTCATATAGGGTTTTAAATAATTAATATTCTCCTTCGGTTCGTTTGGTAGCTTCTTTATTATCTACTTGCAAATAATTATTAATTTTGAGCTTACTTGTGACTACTTGTAAGTCGTTTCGTTAGTTATTCATTGTTGTTTGAATATTTAAACGGAATGGAAATGCTCATGGTTTTGTCTCATTTCAGAGTCATATGGAATAGTAAAATAAAGGTTTGTATGAAACAAATATTTCGTATTGTAGTTTAAGAATTGTATCAATACATAGATACATTTGGAATTCAAATCTCGTACAGAAATAATATTCCAAATTGATATTAAAGATCGTAAGGTAGATTATCAACGAGTTTTCAAACACTTGCAGCAGACTTTTGGCATTATCTACATATTTCTCCTTGTCATCATAAACATTGCAATTGATGCAAAGATTGAAATCATAACAATCATTTGTTAAGGTGTGTGAAATAGTACCAGGCATAATGGAAATTTAAAATAGCAGATTTTAAGATCTATGTTGAGTTTTCAAAGATTTTCTGCTGTCATTCCAAAGAAGAGGTGGATGTTTAATTATGAGTGGCAATAAGAGCAGAGTTTTTTTTACAATTTTTAGTCTTTAGTTTGCATCAGGGTTTGAACATGGATAAACATGTTAAAATATGGAGAATTCTCGTTCAGTCTTATAATATTGTATTTGTAATAATTTTGAATCTCTTTGTTCCAAGATCTGCAAGTGAGTCGTTGTCGCTTTAATTTTGCTATAAATGTAATTGAATATCACTCCTCGTATCCGTAAAATATGAAATAAAATTCCAGTTGTATTTTCGTAACTTACTATATCTCGAGTTTTTAGATTCTATTCTATCAATTTATTTATTAAACGCTTAATGAAATACTTAAAATGTAATATAACTATTTAATAAGAAATTAAGTCGCTAATCTAAATTGTAATTAACTCTACTCATTTTCCCGTTAATTTAGAAGATTTACCTCCTCAAGAAATGCCATCAAGGTGAACTGTCCTTATGTCTGTATGTCCTGTGAAACATTTTAGCATATCTATCTTTTTGTAGTCCATGAAAATAAAATGTATGTAAAAGCAATTCACAATTATCATTTTGTACTTGTGACTAATTTGTATTCTAATGAAATAAGCGACAAATCAGTTAACTTTGCAACATTTTGGTAAAAGGAAGTTTTGTGTACAGACACAGTAGGGTTTTTACTATAATAAAGAAACGTTACAATTACAATATATTTATTTGTGATTATTAGAATAAAGAAATTAATTTTAGCATTCTTTATAACAAATTGAACATTTTCGCTAGCAAAGTTTGACACCGCCGTTTTTTGTCTAAATGAATAGCACTTATTATCATTTTGTTTTTAGTTTCCATCAATTTTTATTTTATATTGTAATTCAAATGCATGATGCCCGTTTTTCCTTGACTTAGCCAATCAATTGTTAAAACGTAGTAGAGAAAGCAACGCAAAGGCAAAGTCGAGACAAAACATGTTATTATTTTCTCTGATCTTGTAATTTTCTGATGTGTGTATCTAAAATATTATAATTTGTCTTCTTAATAAGGAAATAGACAATCGTTTTATTGATAAATTAACCTTCGAAATTTATCTAGCTGCCAAATAAATATCCATAGTGTAGAAAATAACCAATCTAGTTTTCCAACTATATTTATTTCATGGAAATAAACAGAAAAGAATAGCGTGGTTACTTTGGTTTGGCAACTACGATAGGTATCACACGATTTTGAAATACCGAGGAGCTACCTAAAGTAAAATCGGTATCTCTACACAATAAAGCTTTTGCCAACTACAGTATTTCGCAAATCTAAATGTATTAAACTTCTCGTGCAGGTATAAAAATTCATATTAAATGGGAAGGAAAAAAACTACCTTTTTAAAAACTTATCCATTAATCTCTGAAAACAGGTTATGACAGGCCCATATTCGAATCCCATATTCAACTTTACTTTATTTATACAATCTCCCAACAACACTCAGTTTTCCTTACCAGACAAGCGCAGTAGGCAGTAGCCTTTGCTGCCACTGCGCCCAGTTGCAGAGATTCCCCAGTACGGAATGTCACTGTACTAAAAACGACATCAAGAATTTCAAACTTTTTTTTCTTCCTTCTCTCCCACTTTACTCCTCCTCTCTAACTCAAAGGCACAGGTAGAGCGAAGCCCCGTCCACCAACATAGAAATTAGGGTGGCGGTGTGTCTTTGAGTTAGAGAGGAGGAACAAAGTGGGAGAGAAGGAAGAAAAAAAGTTTGAAATTCTTGATGTCTTTTTTAGTACAGTGACATTCCGTACTGAGGAATCTCTGCCCAGTTGTACAGGTATTTTATTTTTTTCCAACGACTTCATAAGCGGTGCTATTTTTCGTCAACCAGGACGGAATAAAATGCTTCAGCTTTCGTCTAACAATAACATCTTAGTCTTCTCGTATCCCTTAGCCTTTGCCGAAATTTAGTTCTCCACGTTTTTATCGGACGATCTTACCGTAGTAGTATTAAAACCGTCCATCAACTAATCGATTCCTCACTCGAGTGAGTGAACGCAGACAGGGTAACATTGGGATATTGTATCGATAAAATACGGTATCTGATTACCTCCAAGTCCCTCGGATTCTGGGTCGGAGTCGTATATTTTAGTTAACCAATAAAAGCAGAAGCTTTAAAAGTATCAAGTAGTATTTGGAAAGATACGCGATTTGAGCCTAGACAAACGCCCAAGACATTGCGAAAGTTTGCAAATACTGATACGTAGTTAGAAAAAAACCTTCACATCAAGATAAATCCTTAAATATTTAAACAAAAAACAACCTCGGTACCCAGCCAAACTACAATAACTTGAACAAAATTCAATTTATTCGAACATGATCCACGGTTTTGTGGTTTGCTGACAATCTTTGATTAAACTTACTTTTGGACTTACATTTGATTGCATTTTAAAAGTAGTTATTTCCGAATTATAAAAAATAGACCAGTAGTTTGACTGTATATTTTTTAGGCTCAAGACTTCTTTCATTCAGAAATCAAATTTATCCATCCGTGTTCCATTCTGTTCTTGCCTTTTCCGCAAATATCAAGTAGCATTACTAATGTAAACATACAATGAAATACACCCTTCTGTTTCATTTCAAATGCAAATGTATCTTATTAACGATCAAAACTTACAGTTCAATTTACATTCAATTTCAGGGACAAAAATAGATATTTCAACATCAACGTCTCAAAAATAAGAAAATGAAGTAGCAAAAAGTTCAAACCAAGTTATTTTTTCACTTTATATTTTTCAATTTTTTCATGAAATTAATTTTCTTATACATAAACTTTATTTCGTTTGCATTGTTTACATACTTTGATTATTTAAAGCTAAGAACAAAATGTTATCTCAAAGAATGCTAGATTGGTTTTCTTACACCGTGCGATTCGCAGCTTGGGATCACTCCGCTATATTTGCGTGGGACCAAAAAACCCAGAGGATTAAAGTGTCTACCACCCGTTCGTTAAGCAGTTGGTTTTTTTGGCTGGTTTTCTTCACAATATTCTTTATAGGAATGCTTTCTCGATTGGTTTATCGAGTCTTTGAGAATGAAATGAAAGCTTCGTCCGCTGTACTTCGTGTCAAGATTGTTGCTATGGACGTCGCTTTCGCTACACTTTTGGGAGTGAACTTCTTGTTTATGGTTTTGATGTTCTGGAACCGGGAGAAATGGGTGACATTCGTCAATCAACTACTAGACTTTGATGAGCATCTGAAAAGTAAGTATTTTAATCTCAACCATAATATATTTAAATAGGCAGAGATAGGATAGTAATATTCAGGTTTTATACCTGATTGATGCTACATATTAAAGCGGTCTTTTTTGCAACCTGTAGCAATGTAAACCAATGTCAACCAAAAACAACACAGTAGTAGCCATAAGAGTTAATTTCCAAAACGATGAAAAACGACATTCAACTACTTTGTAACCCAAGGTTACTCACTGTCCTTGAATTTTTAATCTTAAATTTAAAGCATCGCATAAAATTAATTTTATATCCAGTTCTATGTCAATTGGACTCAAAAATGTAAAAAAAAAAAAAAGCTCATCGATCGATAATCAAGCATAATATATTTGGATGTAGATTTTTCATCAATTTCTTTTATATAAACTATGCCCTTTTTGTATGATTGCAACATACATTAACTACATTTATTAGCTTACAACTGAAAATGGGTTGCAAGCTTATTATATGCCGCTGTCCATCGGTCTCCATCTATTGCCTTATAAATATATTCGACGAAGAATAGAAGCAGTTGATCATAGGAGAAAAATCTCCGTTATAAATACATATGATTGGAAGTAATTTTAAAATGTACCCAATTTTTTAATGTCTATTTAATGTTCCACAATGCTTTGAATTTCAGTTATCACGTAATTTTGCGTACACTCTGCTTAGGTTATAAAAAAAATTACATACATTTAGAAGCATATTAAAAATTTAAAAACCTCCAGTATAGCTTTGCATAGCCCGAGCTAGAACGTGTCACATTACTGGCTTTCTAGACTAATTTTAAAATGCCCCGTTGGATTTGTGTGCGGTCACTTAGTATAAATGCCAAAGTAAAAGTACAACTTAGTATGTTTTTGTGGTATATAACTTTTGGTATGTATTGCTTGTTTAGTGACAGATTGCAAAGCAGATACATATCTGCTTTGGCATCTGTCACAACTTCCAACGCTCCTACTCTACGAAATAAATTTGATTTTTATTTCAAATGGAATGATTATTCATATTATTATTTTATTAATATTACCGTTTAGGATTTGGTAAATGCGATTTATGGGTATTTTTTAACACAAACGTTTCAGAATCCTTACTTATGTTGAGCCGAGGTTTGCATGCAGATGTAATAAGTGTTTGTTTTCGTGTTTTGTATTGAAGGATGTGCCATATACACCACTTAGACTGCGGCTTCTTACGAATAATTCGGTAAAGTGTAATATTTTTAGAAAAACGAATTTACTTTCTAAAACTACATTTCATTAGCTCAATTTTGATGTATATCTAATACTTGATTTTTTATGCTGGATAAAAATGAGAAAAGTTGGGTTAACGTGAAAAATTTGCACTGTATTTTTGATAGAAATCTCTGAAAACTTCGTGATCACGAATTATGAGACATACGTTCCAGTAGACCTATAAAATGTTCCGGAAACGCATTTGCATTATAGCTTTAGATTTCAGAGTAACAATTATTGAATATAGGAATCGAATCCGTCAGCAAAATTTATTTTGGAATTAAATGATTTTTATCCGAAAGCCTATCAAATCTATAACAAGTCTAAATTTGAACGTTTATTTCTCCTATTTTGGTTTCGAGTTTTTTCAAAAACGTCAAACACGTCCCGAGATACGACCCTTATTTATCAATTGGCGAAAACCGCGTTAAAATCTATTGAAACAATCACGAGATATCGACTGCAAAAATTCAAAAAACGACTAAATTTCGAATTTTTTTTAAAATTTCGGTTTTCATTTTTTTTTTAAAAACAAAAAAATATGTCCCGAGATATTGACCTCCTTTAACAATGGCCAAAAACCGCATCCAAATTCATCCACCCGTTCTAGAGATATAGGAGGGCAAAAAACGGCTGATTCTCAAACTGTTGTGGATGGTAGTTGCCCCCCAGGGGGATTTCAGAAAAATTCCTGGTACATGTATCCCATACTTTTTGATTTTGGCTTTCGGATGAAAATCATTTAGTTCCAAAACAAATTTTGCTGTCGGATTCGATTCCTATGTTCAATAATTGTTACTCTCCAACCCTTCTTGATTGAAGAAAAACAACGAAAATAAATACATTCCGCAAAATACACAGCATCTGGAGATGCATATTGCGTTTCAGATGCTGTGGTTATCAAAAGCAATATCAACCAAGACGGTCATTTTAAAAATTGTACCAAAATTGGGTTTGAAACCTTTATCAATAAGCTTCATTAAAATTACAACATTTTATTTTGACTATAACTTACAACTCGATACCACTTTAAAAAAGTTAAAATTACCCGTATGAAAAAAAAATTGATTTTCTTCCAAATGATGCCAACGCTTCTAATTTCCCACAACCTAATCCGATCAAATTGTTTTGGACATATTTTAAAGCCTAATACTCAAGCTTCAATATAAGCCATAAATCAGTAAAAAATTCAAAGGAATATGGAATAAATTTGGATAACATGTTGGGGAAACTTCCGAAAACAATGCCGTGCAAAATGTCAGAAACAAAATCGAATTACGAGCCACAGGAGTGATGAAATCTTTGGATGTTAATTATATCTTAAAGTGAACTAGTTTATACCCCACATATGCAAAAAGTTTTAAACAAGCATTTTTTCACGCAGTCGATGTGTATATGGCACACCCTTTAAATTGGTACAAATGTCCATCGTAAGACACCATATCTTGGTCTTTAAATTTTGTACTTTTCAGCAAGTTTAATACACAAGTAGATTTTGACATTTTTGAGAATGTCTATGCACGAGCAACTGAAGGCGAGGTTATGTTTTAAGAATTATATCAGTGTTGTCCTTGTTTATGCCGAATTTTATGCAAATTTATACCAAGTGGCATGCGAGATATCGACGAAAAGTGAAAATAATTTGCGCTTAGGAACTTTTAATCTAAGTTGAGTTGCCCCTGCCTTTTCGAAATCCGGCCTGTGATTCATGGAGAATATGCCTGCCCTCACAGAACCGTGTTAATCGATTATATAAAATTTGGTTAAATAGTTTAGCGACTGTGTTGATCAATGAAATTCTTCTGTAATTTTCTGGTAGTTCCCTTTCACCCTTTTTGAAAAGCATAACAATCTCCAGCTCAGACCAGGATGCAGGGACTTGCTCCTTATCTAAGATGGAATTAAAGAAATTTAGAATTATTGGTTTCATATTAATTGGTAACTCTTTCCAAAATTCATTAGATATCTGATCTAAACCTGCAGCTTTACCACTTTTAAGATTGGACAATGCTGCTTCAAGCTCGATTAAAGAAATGTTTCTATCTAAAATCTCTACGTCACTCCTATTTTAAGTAATCTTATACCAAGTGGTAAAGTCAGAATATTACAGATGAACTTAATAATTTACAGTTTATCGTCTTACAGCGAGCCCTTTTGAATGTTGATTTGTGTTACAGATCAATTCAAAACCAATTTACTTCGTCATCAGCTACCAAGGCGTACACCGTCATATGTATTTTTCGAGTTGACCGTTGTAGGACTCACACTGATCGAATCAATTGTAGCCCCTCTAAGTTTTACTCTGTTGGTTCTGGACAAGGAAGCACCGATGAATCGATTCTATGCAGCCTATTTCGGCTACGAACCTTCCATCAGTTTGGCAACAATCATCCATATGATCTTTGCTTTTCAGGCTGCTGGCAAAGCGGCAAATAACTTATGCTTTGTTGCTGCCACAACGCTCATGTATTTACAGTCGGTTACCCTTTGGGTCAAAGCAGTAACACCAAGAGAGGTGGACAGAGTCATTTCTGTGACCACACCTAAAAAAGGTAAAATCAGAGCTATTTAAGGTTGATTGAAATTTCAAACTGCCATTTTGGTTTGTATTAAGAGCACTTTTTAAAGTTTTACAACTTCTTATTTTCCCTATTTATTAATTCGAGTAATGGACATGAGCCAATACCACTGAAATTCATTTGCTAGAATCTAAATCACTTTACTCAAATACTACATATGCAAAACAATTAAATTTCATAAAATATTTTCGATGTTGCATGCAGTTTTTAAAGTTGTACTAATGTTTGTTGGAAATGGTTTACGTTATTGATAACAAAATGTCACGAGCTAAAACTAACTTTAAACAAATAATCAAAAGTTTTAAATAAATGTCAGTTTAAGAATGTTTCAAGAGTTATACGAAATAGCGTTAAAGTTTGTCAACATTTTAAGTTAAAATATAAACTTTATCTTTTAGATGAAGCAGAAATCACCGTGGCTCATTATCGAAAGACTCCATTGGGCTACTTGAACCAGGACAAAATATTGGAAACATACCGTGGTCAAGAAGTACTGAACCTGAGGTGCAACGGGCTCTTTGAAGACTTGGCGTTTCACCAAGCAGCTTTACTAATCATGCATGTTCTGTCATCATTCGCATATATTTATTTCTTTAAGCACCAAGATAATAAAGTGTCTCTGTTGGCTTTAATTACCATCTTAGTCTCAACGTGGGCAGTCTCAACGGAAATGTATGCCATTTCTCCACTGTCTGAAGCCAGCAAAAAGTTTCTGAAGGTGATGCGAGTCAACACAGCCAAAAGGTCAGATGTCAAACGACGTGTTGACGCTTTGTGGATCTTGGATATGAAATTTGCTTATCCATTTTATCACATCCAAAAATCTTCGTTCTTGGA
The DNA here is from genome assembly GCA_034698485.1 of Vertagopus arboreus. Lineage (NCBI taxonomy): Eukaryota > Metazoa > Arthropoda > Collembola > Entomobryomorpha > Isotomidae > Vertagopus > Vertagopus arboreus. The sequence continues at coordinate 12,596 of JAQGBQ010000264.1, read as the reverse complement.
ATTCTTTAAGGTTTCCGCTGATTTCACAATTACATTGCTTTTGGATACACGAGACTATTAATATGGCTTTACACAGTTGATTTGTGTTTTTTTTTTTTTTTTAAAATAATACTTGTATTGATGAACTAGTAAGCGTTTTAGGAGTTAACTTTTTTCTGTAATTAGAAATGATCAGATTTTTATTCAAATTTGAATAACATAATATATGTAGTTCTATGAATTCCAGAAAAATTAGTTTTCTAGCCAATTCATACTACCCAAATGAATGTTTTTGAAACTAGTATAGCTGAAGATTTTAAAATTCACAAAATATGTATTAAGTAAACTGCTAGTTCATTTATATTTACGCCAAAGTTAGAGTAGTGGAACTGATATAGCACAATTGTCATATAGGTCTTGAACATGAATATTCGCCTTGGGTTCTTTTGCTAGCTTCTTTATTTTAACCTTGCTAGTAATTATATATTTTGGCCTTACTTGATAGTCCATTCATTGGATTTTGAATAATTAAATGGAATATGTATTCTTTTTCTTCTATAGAATAATAGAATAAAAGCTTGTACTTAAATCCATATTTTGGGGTTATATAAATACATAATTGAAGTATGGATCCAAATATAACAAAACAATATGTACTTCTTTGATTTCTCATTGTAAATCCACTTATATTAGAAACTTGTACTGTTGTATTAATTATGCGATGTTAAGTTAAACTAGCAAACCCTTTTTTTTCATTGTAAACTCGTCAACATAATAAAATCACTCTATCAGAAATAGTTTTTATGCCGTATCCTTGAAATAAAATTTCCAAAAAATGAAATTGAGGTTTAAAGGTTGGTTAATTAATTAATTTTTAGATCATCTAACATTTAAATCAGCTGAGTAGTTTAGAAGTACTATCTTCTAAAGCTTTAGTAGGATCGTAAATAAAACTCGAATCAATTGTTAATATTTATTCGTTAAAAATGTATTAAACCAAAATCGATTAGCCTTCCTTTTAAGTTTTTTTAATTCGACTGTACTCAACTTTATTTTATTTCAGTTTAATATTTGCCTTGATTAAAAAAAATAGCTAAATAATTTTCAGAATTAAAAAATCGAAATTATTAAATAATTTTCAGAATGAAAAAAAATACTTGCGCAACTTGCTGAGCCTGACTTCAATCGTTTCTATAAAAAACAAGATTTACCTTAGTAAGGCTCCAGCAGAACTAATATTTTACAATTTAATCTTCAATTTTAAATTTAATATTCAAAAGTTCAGTTTCATGTACACCTTTTTTACTTTTAAATAAATCTTAACGTTTCAAATTTAAGGGACAGAAATTACCATTATACCTAATTTAAAAACTATACCAATCTTTTATTTGAATTTTAACTTTAATTTTAATGAAAATCACATTTCAAGTCGATCAGAGAAGTTTGAAGAGAGTTATGGTGTTCACGGACGAGCAGACCAGCAAATAAAATGATTCCATATTCCCTCGAAATCAGGCTACAAAGTAATCAAAGAATACCAATAAATTAAAAAATAATATTTAATTTTTTAAGGCTCACGGATAAAAGCAATTTTAATAACTAAACTACTTTAAACCAAAATTAAATTTATTCAGCCGTTTTCCAGGATGTTCTTGCTTTTTGCAGCCGATATGTATGTAGTAGCATTCCTGTGGAATATGAAGTTACATTTTTAGTAATTATTTTCAAAACGTGCAACGAAATAGACCATTTAGTTTCATTTTCAATGCAGTTGTGTCTTTTTGAGGTTCAAGACTTTAAATTCAAGGAAAATTAAAATTTGAAAAACTAGTCAAATTTCAAAGTGACCTAATAAAATTTAAATACAAAACTTTCAAGAACAAAAATGGTGCAAGAGTTATAGAAAATTATTTTAGCCCAATTTTTCATTCAACTTCCGGCACAATCCCTTTTTCCTTTGAACGGTTCTCATTATTTGGCAGTTTAAAAATTACCACAAAAATGCTATCTAAAAGAATGCTAGATTGGTTTTCATACACCGTTCGATTCACAGCTTGGGATCACTCCTTCTTATTTGCATGGGACAAGAAAATCCAAAGAATTAAAATTGTCAACTAAACTTTCGTTAAGAAATTGTTTTTTTTTTCGGCTCGCTTACTTCTCAATATATCTCACAGCAATTCTTTCTCGGTTGGTTTATCGAATCTTTGAGGGAAAGACAGATGCTACGTCTGGTGTACAGCAAGTCAAGCTTATTGGCATGGACGTCACGTATGCTACACTTTTGGGAGTCAACTTCTTGGTTTTGGGCTTGGACTCCGTTGGGCTGTTTAAGCCAGGAAAAATCCTTAAAAAAATATACCGTGGTGAAGAAGTACTGAACCTGAGGTGCAACGCGCTCATGCCAGACTTGACATTTCACCAAGCTGCGGCATTGATTATGCACGTTATGGCATCATTCGTTGTAATTTTTTTTTTCAGCACTTTGACATCAAGCTCGTTCTGTTGGCTGTAGTTACCTTTTTTCTTGCAACTTGGATGATGGTTGCGGAAATGTATTCCGCTTCTCCATTGTCTGAAGCAAGTAAAAAGTTTCTGAAGGTGATGCGAGTCAACACAGCCAAAAGGTCGGATGTCAAAAGACGTTTTGACGCCTTGTGGCTTTTGCAAATGAAAATGGCTTATCCATTTTATCAGGTCCAGAAATCCTCGTTCCTGGAATTCTTTATGGTTTCAGCTGATTTCACCATTACATTTCTTTTCGAGACACGCAGTTCTTAGTATGTATGACTTTTGACAATTATTATTATTATTTATTCAGAAAGCAGGCCACATTACATCCAGTAGATTTTTGTTTTTGCTTATGTCAATAAATAATAATTGTAGTAGTTAGCTTCTGACTTTCTACTGAGTTAGCTTTTTCTGTAGTTTGAAAGGTCAAATTCTGTTTCAATTGTGAATACATAAATAAACTACAAACTATAAAGTTCTTGAAATTTGAAGTTCAATTAAAATTTAATGTTCTGAAGAATGAATATAAGTCAAAACGAATATTTTTCTAGCTTTTATCCTTTCATTTTTAAAAATCATGAAAACTTTGTTGAATAATATTCTGGTAAAGTATAATTGCTAAGCTCTTTTGGTAGCTACAAAAATACTGGATGTTCATTATTTTTATTCATTAAATATATAAAGCCTACTTGAAATTCGGTTTAATATACATTTATTGTTTTTGAAAAGTTGAATACTGGAACAATTCTACGATTTAAAACATTGTATTTTGTATTTTAATAAACTTTAAACAAAACCCAACTGAGCTATACATACTATAAAATAAAATATCTTGTATTTTAGTTGATGAATTTTTCAAACAAATAAATTATGGATATTTATGTGGTGTGATTTAATGTAAAAGACAATCCAATTATTTGTTTAAACGCTGTTAGTAATACATAACGGTTAATAACGAATTAGAATATGCATAGAAACTGAATTTTTTTAAAGCAACTAATTTTGAGTTTTTTGTTAAGTAGAAAGGTAGATTGACAAATTTTTTTAAAAGGGATTTATAGATCAAATTCTATATTTTTATTACCAGTTTTAACTCTTTTTTGACTTGATAAAAAATAAGTAAGTTCAACCGCTTTTTGTGTCCTCAGCCTTTTTAGTCAACGAATTTGTAAACTTATAATAAAAAACTGCATTGGTTACAATTTGGAAACAGGCATTTTCATATATGATATTATTATAAATTTTTTAAAAATTAATAATAAAAAAACTAGAGATTGCACATAATTGAACAATGAAATTCTTAGTTTTAAAAGGAAAGGAACTTGGGTAGTGCTTCATATTTTTTTAAAGATTTAATATTTTTTATCAAACATTAGTAGTTTTATTGTTTGAATGTAACAAATTATAAAATCAGTTTTACACATTTATTTAAAATCTCAATAATTTGATCATAAACGATTTTATCCGCGTCTTTACCAAAACAGAAATCTCCATGTGTAAAATTCTCCACATTTATCTCACGGTGTTCAACCAGATTATTCAATTCTTTTGATGCCTGAAGAACATCCTGAAATTATAAATTATAATTAATATATATCCAAAAAGTTAATTAGATTATTAATATATTTATAATTATTAGTAGATTTTACTTCAACCGGAATCAATTTATCATCGACAGCCCCAAAAGTTACAACTGGCAGAGTCACTTGATTTAAATCATACTGAGGAGGAGTTGATTGTCCATACCGTTTTAAATTACCCCTGCGATAATCATACTGTTGAAATTGTTTTGACAAAAGACACTGGGCGATGTGACAATAGTTCTTTACGGATGTCGAAGTTGCAATGTGTTCAGAAATAATTGCTCTTCGAGGCTACACAAATTTGATATAGTATTTTTAATACAACATTAAATTATTGGTAATTAAAAAAATATTGTAACTGTCACCTTGTCTTCTTGTTCATAGCCCATGATATCTACAGCATTTCCAATTTTCATCATCAACCAAACTCCTAATTTCTCTGAATTTACAAACGGTGGTGATAGTCTCTTTCCATAGCCCGCGAATGAAGTGTCAAAAATTTGTTTTTGGTAATTCCACTTGAATCTCCCCTTCAAATCAATATTAATATAATCCACGTTTTTCAAATTTAAATTGAATCGACTCACCATAAAATCTCCCATTACTGTAGAAGCTTTAAACAATTTGTTGGTATTATGTCGAAGATAGACAGCTGGTGAGAGGGCGATCATAAGTTTCACTTTAGCGTTATATTCCGGCCTGAATATAGCTGTAACAAACAGTAAACTGCATCCAAGACTGTGACCAATGTAGTACAAACTTGAATTCCCAGTTGTTGCCAAGATGTAGTCGATTATTGAAGGAATGTCATAAAGTCCCATTTCATGAGCGCTGTATTTAGATAAGATTTACAATGTCAAATGGAAATAGAATTTTTTGAAGTTATTTTTTACTTGTAATCCCAATATTTTTTTGAATTTGGGTTCAAAGTTTTATGACCTCTGGAAAAAATAGTTCCGCGAGTAGAGGCTACCCAAATATCAAAGCCCTCAGCAGCAAGTTTACATGCTATACAAAATAAAAATGAAATTTAATAAATAATAATATATTTTTAAAATATAAACTTTTCTTACGAAGAACTTTATCCGGCTTATCGAGAAACCATGCAGAGCCAGAACAATTAAGTCCGTGGACAACAAGACAAGCTGGCTTTGGTTTTAATTGAGTATTATTTAATGGTTCATCTTGTTTGAGAGGAATTCTAAATAATTGAAGGATGTATCCATCTTCTGTCTTTTTAATTAAACGTTTAAAACAATTAAGAATAAAATCAAATCAAGTATGGTTCTAACTTTAATAAATGTTACCTCTACTGTATGAACCTCCAACTTATGTCCATTTACAACAATCATTTTGAATCTTTACGGCAATTATTTTAATTCAATAACGATTTCCCTTAAAATCAATTCAATGTCACTAGCAAAAGTCTTATTAAACTTCTCTCTAGACAACAATGATGCAGACTGCAGAATGCTGCATTATATGTAGATGATTCATTTTTCAATGGGATTAGTTTAATGAAGATCAAGATCAAGGACTTTTCTTTCAGTCATGAGATATTTGACAAGGTTGTTCACTTCAGACGAAACCAATACATGTTTCATGAATCTTATTGTTAGGGGTGCCTCGACTATTTTAACTCTGCAATATTCGACATTATTCGACTGTTCGATTCAAATATTCAACTTTGAATATTTTTGTTTTTTGTACATTTTTCGTTACCCATTCCATATGTTTTTTAAATTGTCCGTAGATGCATAATTCATACCTGCATTCTGTATTTAAATTATTTAAAATCATCAACAAAAATTATTGACATTTCATTCTACCAGTATTCGGTGTTTTTAGAATGTATAAATGCATACCACATTAAAAAATCTAGTAACTATTCCACCTCAAATATTCGATTACTATTCGCGGCATCCCTAGTTATTATTACGAAGAAGTGCATATTTATATCTTGTGCTGCATGCTTTGTAGATATAATACATCCTTAAAGCGTGTGATTATTTTGTGATAACAAATCTATTAAAATAACGTCATAGGATATAAGATATGTGCACTAGAATATTTGATCAATTTTTCTCATGATTAATTTATATCTTTTATTCTAAATCTGTTGAGATATTCATAGATTTGTTAAAAATCTCTACAATTTTATCATAAACCAATACATCTGCAGTATTTCCAATCATAAAGTCAGCATGCTGGAATTTCCCATTTGGAATTCTAATCTCAATGTGTTGAACAAGGTTCGGAAGTTCTTTTGCTACTTGAGCAACATCCTACAAACAAATAATTTTTTGTGATTGATTTCTTAAACTATTTTTAATTTATTTTGTATTGTATTACCTGAGGAGGTATTAGCATATCAAACTCAGACGTCATCGTAACAACTGGACAAGTAACATTACTAACAAGATAAATTGGAGGTTTTGATTGTCCATACTTTTTCATGTTTCCTGACCTCCCGTAATTATACTTTTCCATCCTTCCAGTCCAAAAACTTTGAGCAATGTGACAATAAATTTTCATTGAGGTTGGGCCAGGAAAGTGCTGAGAATATATTTTGAATTCGTCCTAATTTTAAGTAAATATTTAAAGAAATCAATTTAATTGATCAGAATCACGCAAGATTAAATAAATAAAAATGTGAATAAACCTACTTTTGCTATATGATCTTTCCCAACTGCTCCAGATAATTTTCCAACCTTCTTTAGAAACCAGACTCCAATCTTGTCTGGCTTCTTCATAGGGAAACAAACTATTTTTGCATATTCGTGAGCAGTTTTTGGAAACATTTCTCCTGCTGTTCGATAGAACGTTTTATATTTGCCCTGTATCCAAAAATAATTTTCAGTTTTATTATTTGTATATATAAAAATTTTAAAAGTTGACAAAAACTATTATTACCAACAAAACTCCAAATGGTTTTGCAGCGTTGATAGTCCTGTTTCGTAAATGCTTTCCATAAATTGCTGGACAAAGTGCGACCATCATTTCAATTTTTGAATTATATTCTTGTTTTAAATTCATCGCAACGACAAATTGAGTGCAACCCTGAAATAATAATAAAATAAAATGTCGAAATATTCAAAATTAAATATCTCAAAAACTGCATACATAATTTGAACAAATAATTTAAATTCAAAGCTCTCAAGAGTATTTTGTTTTTAAAAATAACATGCTCTTTATTTACCAGAGAATGACCAACATAGAAGAGCTTTGAGTGGCCAGTAGCTGATAAAATGTAGTCAATTAAAACCAGAGTGTCACGGGCAAGGTCATCAACACTAAATAACAAAATAATTTTAAAGTTTTTTTTTTAAAAACCATTGATTAGTTTTTTGAGTTTGTAACAGTCCAGGATAAACGAAAGCCGATTTGCTTTCAAAATATTTTGATAAATTAAAGATAACAAATTGTAAAACCTTTGGTACGAATATTTTGAACAGAAATCAGTCAGATTCTTTCACGAAAACATGGATATAAATGGTAAAAACTGACAATGGTACTCATAACCATTTGTATTGGACAGTCACATATTTCTGCATCATATATTCAAAAAGATTTTGAAGGATAGCTACCTGAAATCCCAATACTTCCTTGACTTTGTGGTCAATGTGGCATGACCTCTTGACTCTTTAGTCCCCCGATTACTTCCTAACCAACAGTCATATCCCCCTTGAACAAGTTTATAGGGCAGTGACTTTTCCAACTTTTGAACCAGCCAGTCAGTTCCACAACAATGAATGCCATGGAAAACAAGTACTACTGGCTTCCTTTCAACAGTTTTTTGAATTTCATTCTTATCTGAAATAACTTTTGTTGAACTTCCTGGAATCCTTTTTAGGGTTAGAATGTATCCATCTTCAGTCTATTTCATTTATTTTTTTTAGTTTAAAATAAAATTATACTTTTGTTGTACTAAATAAAATGTATAGAAAAGTTTATTTTTAAATAACCTGCACATCGTGTGACTCCAATGGAGTTCCAAAATAGCTATTAGTGTCTATCATAATAATTCTAATAAATTTTATTTTAAAAACTAATTACAATTGCTGGACAACTATCCAAATAAAATAAAACTTGAGCAAGGAACAGCTTATACAGACTGTACTTCTATAGTGTATTGTTTAACTAAATCGCTTTTGCAATAAGATCCATGGATAACTGGTTTTTAAGAATTGGACAGCTCAAGAACTGGAACAACTTTATAATTGGTAAGTAAATGCTTGTACAATGCATACATATATATCAGTCTATAGTTTTTAATAAGAATCGGAGATTCAGTTGTTAAGCAGAAGTAGACATATAATTAAACAAAATCAAGGTTGGAACTTGAGTGATAAAACGATATCATCTTTGTTCACCTCTAACTATTCTACAACTACGACGAACTGACCAGCTTCATTATATTATATTGCAAATATTGCAATCTTGAAGATGTTGTTTTGTTGATGTACATTACATATATTTTCATCGTAACAATGGCAAAAAGGTGGTTCGTTTTTTGTGCTTAAAAATTTAGTTTGTTTGAACCTAAATACTTTTTATGTTTCAGAGAATGGTTAAGATTGTAGTGTCTTGGCTATTTAGATGGATGTACGTACACTGTGTACAGTGTATGTACATTTCTTAGATTATGGGAATGAATGTTTTTGTGTCATTTTTATGTTGTTCAAGGAAAAATTTTCAAAATAACAATAACAATAATTATTATGTACCTTAACTAGCAAGAGGTCTGTGATAAAACAATGAAAAATATCAAGCTTTGGAATGAATAATGATGTAAAGGTTGTGAAGATAGAATTATAATTTTAATGCTGTTGTATATTATTTTAATTAATTTAGTAAGTAATAATATGCTTCTTGTAGCTGTCTGGACCGATCTATCATTACTTGAATAGGTATATGACCTAAGGTACTGAAATGCAAAATAATTATAAAACTAGAACATAATGTCTACAAATATTATGCATTTATAATAAGTTCGATGAAATCTGTCCAGTGGGTCATCATAACATTTTTTAAACTATATGTAGAGTTGCTCATTTTAAATACTCAGGAACAGGTTTTGCACAGACAGTTAAATAATAATAAAAAAAGACGATCAACTTCTCAAAAATTCTTAAGTGCATAAACACGAAACATGTGTTTGAAATAAATTGAGATTTATTACCAAAATAAACCGAACAAAGTGCAAAAGCATTAAGATTCAGATGAATTGACATTAGAACCAAGCCCACCGGGAATACTTTGCCAAATAACAAATGCTCTATGTACATATAAATCTACTGTAACATGCCAAATATTTTTTTTGCAAATCTTGTCAGACCCTACCCTATTGAATTGATTAGGTTTAAGATGGTATGCAGCATTACATTTCTAGGTTAGGGTTTTTGGTGCATTCTTTCGGTTCGATTTTATTATGCTGTATGAAAAACTATCCGAATTTTTTTCTCTTGCAAGTTCATTAAACTACATAAGGTTATAAGTGGCTGTGTGTGTTTTTAGTATTACTTATTACCCGGGTAGAAGTCACGTCTAGTTTCCGGTTTTATAACCTTACTGCTTATTTAAAGGAAAATTCTGCACTCCCTCAAATCGGCAGATATGCCGCTTTCTTATAATAATATTATACTCAACTATTCATTTCCTCTATTTCTTTACTAAACGCGGATTAAACCCGGATTTTATTGCATGCACGGCTGTCCGATATGCCAAAAGTCTTGTATAAATTCTTGACTATTTTAGTCTAATGACTTTTCTTGAGCTTCAAGATCACAACGAAGTGCTTGTTCATTCTTCACTCGATAAATTAAACTTTGTGTAAATCCAAATATCAATAGAGAAGTATAAACATGAAGATTGTGATAATTAATCTGTTATTTGTCTTACTTCTGTTATTGTGCAAATCAAATACAATTCTAGCAGAAGATGATGATGATTACATACCACACGGAAAGTTCTGTGAATTTGGTACGGATCTACAAATCCAAGCGAAACCAAAATACCGTAAGAATACAATATTTAAAAAAAAAGTTCATAAAATTTAAAAAAAAGTACGATAATTATTAAATATATTTTTTAATAAAATATAAGGCTGTGATTTAACAAAAGACGAGATTTGTTTGGGACCGTATAAAAGAGCTTGTGGAAGTGAATATGGTTACTACGAAATAAACGGAGAGTGTGAAAGTCGAGATGATCAATGTAAGTTTGTATTTGTTTATTAATTAATTAGTAATCAGTAATTTAAATTATTTTGTATTTTTTTATGAAAATAATTTTTATTTTTTTCAGCTTGCAAAATCAACGCTGGACTTTTCTGTGATCGAGATCCAGATTCTCGATTCAAGTGGAAGTGTCAATGCGTGGATTCATCAATGGCTTGGAATCCTGAAAAGAAATCCTGTTGCAGATCCCACATGATGGGTATCCAATAAACCAATCAATGTAAATTCATGCTATTTTAGTCGTTTGAATAATTTGTTTAATGTTTTTTTTTGCAGATGTGTGCCCGTACTTTGAACGACTCCAGGAAAAGCAACGACTCAAGAATTGTCAAATGTTTCAAAACTGCACAAAGGATTCAGCTTCCGGCAGTTCTGAGGAACAAGACGAAGATCAAAAAAACAACAATAGCTCGGATATTTTGAAAGGAACATCTTATATGTTTACATTATACCTTTCTGCATTCATAGTTACTGTATTTTGTTTACTTCAGTAATTTAAAACAAACAGCAGTTTGGCTTTCTTCAAATACTGTGTTTTGTTTTAAAATCCCAGTTTCTATAATCAAAAATAAAACAGATTTATCAAAATCACTTGAATTTTCGTTCACATTTTTAGTATATTTTGTAGATTTTTTTTAGCAATAATGAAAGATTGTAAGATATTAATACTGTAGAAATGCCTCTTTCCAACCTGATTGAAATGAAATGTAGAAAGACCGTCAATAAAGAATTTGTGTTTTAAATCATAATATTTAAAAGGCACTCGTGCTACTTATCTAAATTGAAGATTTTCTCCAACTGCTTAATCAATCTAAATATCATATTTGCTGCGTATCAACAGCAGGAATTAACAAAATGTAATGTTAGCGAAGAAGCGAACACAATTTTTTCAAGGTTTTCTATCTGGTATTTAATGGGAATCAATGGGTTTTAGTGATTACTCATAATAATATACTTACATAGTCTATTTTCTGCATCGACAATATATTTTATTAGTATGTTGTTAAAAACAATAATCATGCACATTACAGTACACAAATTTTCGTTAATAACTGTAGCTTAATAATACAAATAGAAATAGATTTATAATTTTATATTTAGGTGCTGTCTAAATAAATCTTTTTAAACTCTTGGCGTGTCTTACAATTAAATATAATTATTTGTTCATTAAAAAATTCTACGCTGCTATCCTACCACGTCTGCAAACCCATTTGAGCTTTAAAACCTTCAAATAAACCCACAACCTCCAATGCTGTTGTACCCAAATTATTTCTAAAATAAAAACAAATAAACAAAGAAAAATCAATGCCCCAAACATCACATAAACAGTCAATAAATTCCAAAACGAAATAAAATCACTTTCCACTCGACCCCAATAATTATAATTTATGCTCAAATGCGATGTCTGCAATTCTGTTTCGAATTCTCCAACTGTTTTCCAAAATTGTTGAATTCCAGATTCAAGAAACCTCTGCATATTACATTTAAACCTTTCTGTAATATGGACATAAAAAATCCAATAATCCATACTCACTCTGTATCGTTCTTTTACACGAAAACAGGTATGATTTGGAAATGAAGTCTGCAATATTTTGGTAACATCCATAGAGTCACTATTAATCGTATGATCATAGATGGCAAACTTTGTCTTTGTGCTGTTGATAATGGAAATAATCTCATTTCTGTTTAAAATATGTTTATGAACAATAATCACAGACTCGTTAATTTTGTCTAGAACGCCATTTCTTTCAAAATCCAATTTCATAAAGTCAACACCAACGCGGTAGTCATCTTGATAAATTATTTTGTAATTATTCTTCAAAATCTGGCTAAGATTCTTTAGAGGAACTACTTTACTTGGAGATATGAGACTGGCTGTAAAATAGGTCTCATAGTAACAAGCTAATGTTAAGAATACTGACAAGTATAAAAAGTTGACTACAACCATATTGCGATTTGTGCACGGCTCTCGTACTAACATAGAAAATATATAGATGGCCACTAAAATTATTTCATTTACTGACTGCTTTCTATTCGTTGCTAAAATGAATACAAAAACCATCAAACAAGTTGCTCCAAGACATAACCAAACAAGTCCGCCAAGTGGTGTAAACCAAATGCTGAAACTAATGCGTTCATAGTGCGCTATATAGTCACAATAAACTATGCGGTGACCCCTTTCTCCAAGTAGATGAAGGGAATTAATGTCTTTTAGTCGACAGTTGGGACAAGGCATTGTGTGTACAACACGACCATAAAGGTGTTCCTTTATGTTCTCAAACTG
>JAQGBQ010000263.1:0-28885 GCA_034698485.1 Vertagopus arboreus | reverse complement strand
TTTGTATTTTCCCGATTTTTGAAAAGTATTTTGTATTTTGTATTTTGTATTTTGAGGTTTAGCTGAAAGTATTTTGTGTTTTGTATTTTGTATTTTGAAGTCCATGTATTTTGCCCACCCCTGTAAATTGTTATCGTAATAATTATACCTGAAAGATTTGTTATTCAAATTATACGTTATGTACAGCCATAATTCATATAGTTTCATAGTTCATGAAAAAGTAGCAAAATAAACTATATAAAAAAATATTACCTACATAATAATACAGTATCTTCTGTAAAACATTTAACCCCCAATTATGCAATTTATAACGAATCGATCGTTATGTTTACAATAAATCGGTTTTTCTACAAATAAAAATCTGATTGATGGATCGAAAAAAAAAATATTTAATTTTTTTTAATTTTGCTGAATTTTTTTTTGCATTTTTTAATTTTTTGTACATTTTTAAGCATTTTTTTTTTTACATTGCAAGTTAGGTTTGATCAGGAAATTTCTATATATCACGAAAAAAAAGTAATAAAAAATGCTTAAAAATTGTCCAAAAATTCAAAAATGCAAAAAAAAAATGTTCGCCATATATTTTTACAAAAAAACTTACCGAATTTTTTTTTTATGTAGTTGAACAATTTTGATATGTGAGATATGAGAATTGCTAATTTGTAAATCATAGAGGAAGGAGTACAGAGCGGTGAATAAAGCTCTATTTTTTATGAGCTGACTGACGAAATTTTAGACGCTCAAAATCCTTTACTTACTCTCTCCGAAATTCCGTAAAATAAAAATATAAACAAATTGTTTAAATTAAACAATTTAATTGAAATCAACTTATATTTAATCTTCTATAAACTATGAACTAATTAAACGAATATCAATCTTCACTCTTCACGCTAATTGAGTGCCGAAAAACAACTTTTTCATTTGTTTGTGTAGCAGCAGCAGGTAACTTGTTTTTCAGTTGTACATTTTTTATTTAATCTAACCTTCAGCTGCTTTTAGTACAAAAACATGATTAAAAACACTTGTGTCCAACTATAGTTTTTTATTACACATTTTACATTTCATTCTGCGATAATAATTCTAAACGTTTAACGAAATGTTTTTGTTTTTTTAAGGTGAAACTCGAAGCTATCTATTAAGCATTATGGATAACCAACCAACATTAACATCAGAAGAAGCGACTCCAAAACAAATGGAGATAACAGCAGCAGCAATATGCACAAGTGCTGTTTCAAAATTTTCAAATGGCAGTGGTGGAATATCAAAGCAGTCTACTGAAGTAGTGGATTCGCAGGAAAGCGGTGCTATGGATTTGTCAGTTCATCATCATTCATCTCCGCCTTCCGAAGCGGCTGTTGGAGTTACTGTTGTTGTTAAAAATATTGAGTCAGCCGAAGGTCAAAGGTCAGATCTACCAGCACTTCAACAAGTTCAGCAATTGCATAGTTTGTTGCCTTTGTCAGTCGATAAGTAAGTTTTAGTTTTTTTTTTAAATTGAGTTGTGTTATGTTTACAAAATAGTTATGTAAATGTGAGTATCTATTTTCATTTTATGTAATATAGCTGTGTTAACGTACTCGACAGTTTTTCTCTCCGATTTTTTTCTAATCGAGTTATGAATTTTTTTAAAAATAATTGAATTTTGGAAATTAGTTTTGTGACAGCAATGCTTTAGTATTGCCTTTCACAAAACTTCCTAAAATCTAATTAAAATCAGAGCCGTAAAGAAATCGTTAGAACACATAATCGGAGCATACAGCCATACCTTTAGCTCCTATCTAAATACTCGCCTCAAAAATTAGTTCCATATGGGCTATCATTTTTTGCTCTGCACTGTGCACTGTAAATGTAATTTGTTATCTAAGAAAATTCAAAGAAGGTGTATTTCATTTTTGTTATTATTATGTATTGCAGGAATGCTGAGTCTGTAGCAGAAGGCAACGGTCACACCAAAGCTCCAGAGACATCAACAGAAGAAGGACTCAGTGATACAGAATCTCAGATAACTGAAGTAATGGATTTGTCCATCCCCACTATGACCTCAAAAAACGGTCACAATGCAGAGGATAGACGAAGCCGTGGAGAGAAGAGAAAACTGGTTGTCGAGGACGAAGCTTTTATTCAAGACGGTCCTTGCTACAAAGTTGAGCCCCGAATTGGTATCAAATGCAGAGAATGTCGGGATGTCGTTAGTATTAGAAATAATGAAGATATTGTCTGTCGATTCGCATCATTTCGAAAACTCATGTACAAGAAGACTGGACTCGTCTGTGTTGGATTTTGTGACCCAAATACGGATCCCAGAGAGGTGAGTTGTATATTTATACTTATTGCTTTAAGAAATTATTGATATAAAACTGTACATTTATTAATTTTATTTATTAAATGATTTTTAGAGTGATCTAAATCTATGGCTTCCGCGTAAAGACAACCCTCCCGAAGGCTTAGAGTTGGATCTTTGTAAGAATCTGATTATCCAAGTAGGTGACCAGTTCTGTTCACTTATTTGTCAGGAAAAAGAGGCAGAAGAGATTAATAGATGTTATCCAGAGCAATCCAAGTGTTGGAAGCAGATGGTGGAAGGGGTTCGTGAAATGTGTGATGTTTGTCAAACAACAATATTCAACTATCATTGGAGTTGTGAAAACTGTGGATTCATGGTTTGCATTGATTGTGTTAAGGCTAGACACAAGGGAATAATCAAGGTAATTAGTTTTCACCGTGATGTTCAAAATTATGAAAAATTGATAATTAAATATTTACTTATTTATTTCAGGATAAACGCGACTACAACCCAGCAGAAAAAGACGAGTTTAATTGGATGCTGTGTAAAAATCGAGGTTCACATGAGGTTAAACAATTATGGCTCACGCAGATAATCCCTGGAGAGGCGTTGGATATCATAGGAGGAATTTTGCACAGAGTAAGATGGGAATTGGATATACCCCAGTTATGCAAATGTATTGAGGCTACAAGATATTCTGGAATGGAAAAAAAGAGTTCGTCGGCGGTGTGCAGCAACATTAAGGTATGGAGAATTATTATAACGTGTTTGATTGTATTTTGAACTGATTTTAAATATTGATTGTTTTCTAGAAGGTTGAATTGGTCGCTCCAACAGCAAGTCCGCGCAAAAAGATATGTTTGGAGACTGGTGCAAAAAACCAAGCTGACGCGGTACGACATGTTTGATTTTTTTATGTGACCGTAAGCGATTAAAGTCTAAATAATTCATTTAAATATATTCTAGTGCGACATTGAAACCGATTCAGATTCCGATGAAGAAGGTATACGGATGCTCCAAGGTATGATTAATTCAGAAACAAAACCGACAGAATCTGCCAAAAGCAATGGATCACCCGTAATTCACCAGACAGTTCAGCCAATAAACCAAGGAAAAGCTCACGAAAGAGCCTATAATGATAAACAACGGTTGCCAGTCAAGATTAGTGGAATAACCCAAAGCAAATTGATTTATCCGGACCTTCCCCACACCTGGCTTTGCAGTGGAACCTTGTTGAGAGTTCTGGACCCTTCTTATGAAGGAAGTTATGACCTATTCAAGGATTTGTGGAAAAGAGGACAGCCAATAGTGGTTTCTAAAGTTGCAGAAAAATTGGATAAAAACCTCTGGAGTCCTGAGGCATTTTTGAAAGATTTTGGTCATCAAAGAAGTGATTTGGTCAACTGCATGACTGGGAAAGTTGTTCCTCGTCAGAAAATGAGCCGTTTTTGGAATGGTTTTATCGATTACTCTTGCAGACTAAAAGACGACAACGGTGTTCCAATGCTACTAAAATTGAAAGACTGGCCACCCGGAGACGACTTTGCAAAAGTAACTTGTTAAAACTTGTGTATATAATGATGATTAGCTCCAGTAAATAATGTTTTTATTCTCTTCTTTGAAGATGCTTCCATCAAGATTCAGCGATCTCATGGCTGCTCTTCCATTAAAAGACTATACTCATAGAACCGGACGACTAAATCTTGCTGCAAGACTTCCAAGCAACTTTACGAAACCGGATTTGGGACCGAAAATGTATATTGCATATGGTGATGGGAACCATTTGGAAAAAGGCACAACGAATTTGCATCTTGATATTTCTGACGCAGTAAATTGTATGGTTCATGTCGGTCCTCCCAAGAATTGTGATATTGAACAACACAACAAAGGTAAAATTTATATTTAATTTCTATTAATTAATTCTGATACAATTTTATAGTTTTGAGTTAAACCGAACATAATTTATTTTTATGTACTTTAGCTGTTGAGGAAGCCATCAAAGATTCAGATTGTGACCAAGTAACAATCGAAAGGGTAACAAAGGATGGGGAACTTCCCGGAGCTCTATGGCACATTTACAGACCGTGGGATGCTGATAAAATTAGAGATTTGTTGAATAAGGTAATTAATTTTACTGAATTAAAATAAATTATCTATTGAAATTTTTTTTATTTCGATAATTTTTGTTTGTAAAAAACAGGTTACTATCGAGAACGGTTCATCGGTAGAAGCGAACAATGATCCAATCCATGATCAAGTTGCTTACCTCGACAAACATTTGCGGAAAAGACTGAGAGATGAGTATGACGTGCAGGGCTTTCCTATTGTACAGTGTGAAGGAGACGCAGTATTTATTCCGGCTGGAGCCCCTCATCAGGTAACCGATTGATATTTTCATTATTCATTGAACTAAGCATAGATTAAAATTAATCTTTGTTTTAAAATAAATAAACAGGTTAGAAATCTCCACAACTGTATCAAAATTGCAGAAGATTTTGTCTCCCCTGAAAACGTCAGCCATTGTTTTAAACTCACGGAGGAGTTCCGGAATCTGAGTGAAACTCATACAAATCATGAGGACAAGCTCCAGATTAAAAATATTGTTTACCACGCAGTCAAAGATGCACTTTCAGTTCTTATTCATGCCCAAGAGAAGTTGAAGATTGTTAACTAATATCAATTATCCAGGAATATTGTATGTTTCTAGTTGGGTTGCGTTTTTAATTGATTGCCAATTTATTAAGTTGTTTAAAATAGGGAATTTATGATAGTTGTTTGATAATTAACTTTATGAAGTGTTCAGTTTGTGACGGTCCCTGTCAAATTGTCGGTTAATAATGATTTTAGATTTTAATTATTGTACAAAATAGACAAGTTCTTTAACTGCTTAATTTATGTACTGGAAAGACTGCAAAAGTCCCGTTTTGATAGGGTTGTCTAAAATCTGTGAGATTAATTTTAATAACGTATTTAATATGCAGTTGGAAGAAGCAAACTATTGTAATGATGAAATTGAATGTATTACAATTTTTGACAGGATTCATTAAACCTGTGTAATAAACTATGGTATTAATTGTGACGAATTTCAAAATAATTGAAAGTGATTTTTTAAAATTCATTTTATTTATTTGCATACTCAGAAGATGCCTGATATAAGTGTTTCGTATTCCAAGTCTTTCTTCGAAAGTGGACAACTAGGGTATTTTTTTGAACAGTCTGTGGTTTCCAATCTTATTGCATCTTCGTATGTATCCCAAACAGACCAATTTCCGTTCTGCTTGACATTAGTTTGCTGTCGAAGCCTAAAAGATTTGAAATAGCTATTATATGAATTACTCGAAAGATTTTAAAAGATTAAAGATGAATTACCTGAATACTTGAAGATACTGTTCATCCTCTTTAGACACTTTTCCAGCTAACATATCTTGGTTCAATTCGCAAACTAATCGAATAAAGCAGTCACTTGAATCTATTCTTCTTAAGCTCTAAATAAATGCATATAAAATAAATTAATAATTTAACTTAAAAAAGAGCCATGAAGATTTTGTTTTTATGTATATACTAGCAATATCCTCTCAATCGTTGCAAATTCCTCGGGGCTGATTTTTGTATATTTTCTTCTCTTTTGTTTATTAAAAGTACTACTTGTTGTAGTATGATTCGTGTATTCAATTGTTTCCAAACTTCTTTTTCCTAAACTTCGGAGAAATAAATCGTTCAGGTGGTATGGAATTGGAAGAAATCCTGTAGCGGATGCTAATCTTAGTGCTAATACCTAAGAAGAATGCATTTTATTTTTAAGAGTTGTATATAAATTAGGCAGAAAAATAAGATAGATGTAGGCTCCGCCCTTTATTGGCTCTGGATTGGTTAATTCAAATGTAAAGAACCAATCCAGTGCGAAGAAAAAGACAAATGCTCTTCTGGGTGGAGCCTACGTAGATTTTATTATTCTGCCTGGCAATAAACTAATGATATAGAAATAAAATGTATGTAACTTACCTTAATTAAAATTAAGCCTAAAACAACAGACTCTGCAGGTGAAGCTTTATAATACCAACCGGATGTTAGAAAAGGAAAAATCCCTGGGAATCCAGCACTTTGGACAATACCACTAAGACCGAATATTCCAAGGAGATTTATCAAAATTAATAATTTACTACAACGTGTCATGGTCAATATAGTTTACTTTAAATATCTGTAGCAAGTCTGACTATTCAATCCTGAATGAGTTTTGAAGTGGCATGAATAGTAAAGTGAGATCGATATTTAGAGAAACCAAGGTCTATTTATATCTTTATAAAACCAGTAGAAGTTAAGATGAGATTTTTACAGGCTTGACCCTTCTTCGGAGAGTGAAACTGAAAACTCAAACATGATACTTAAGTGTTAACATATGCAGGATTTAATTGCTACCTACTATTTAATTCACTTGGTCTTGGTCTTGGACTAGCATTATATTTTTAAATTTTAAATCACATGTACGTACGCATCTATTTGTGTATATTTGCATAATGTAACTAGTGCAAATTTAATTTAGTAATGGTAAAGGGAAAGTGTTATATTTATTTTACGACTTTTTTGAGGTAACAGCATTTTCAGGATGTAAAAAGCTTTTTTTAAAAACAGATTACACATATTTCTAGTTGACATAATACATATTGCATAATTAAGAGATTTTGTCAAATATTAAGGGTTTAAAAATGTCTTCTCTTGATTAAAGCATAAAAAGGTCGTGGAGAAAGTGTAAGGCCGGAAATCCCATCCAAAGAAGGGTCAGGGTGGTCGGGTGATTTTGCAAAAGTATATTTTTGCAAAAATGAAACAAAGAACGTAAACAATGAAGCCCGTGCTAGGACCTCCCCGATGCAGTTTCGTTTTCCTTTCATGATTTAATAATATTTCAATTTATATACCAGTATTTAAGTTAATAAAATTTAAGAATTTACCAAGACCAAAGGGAATGATTTTATCTGCATTTATGACCTTCTTATTCTCATCCAGAAATCGCTCTGGAATAAAGCTATCAGCGTTTTTCCAAAGCTTTGGACTTCTATGAACACTGTATGCGTTAACTACCGTAAAAGTTTCCTATAAATAATACATCGAGTGTTTTAATAAATTAATTTAGTATTTATAGTATTTTCATATTCGTAGGTTACCTTTTTGATAGAATACGGTCCAATCTTTGTGTCCTTCATAGGACTGCGGGCACTGACCGGTACAACGCTAGAAAGTCTAAGGATCTCTAGAATTGTTGCGTCTGTATATGGCATTCTAGAAAGACAAAAAAGTAATTAAATCGGTGTTGAAAATTTTTCGAAATTGCATCTATTTTTCATAAAAAGTATTATTATGCTTTATTATTAATTGTGCAAGAATTTTATTATATCATGAAATTTTTCATTTTTCAACAATTGCAAAGGCTAAGTATTTTCATTAAATTTAAATATTTTTAATTTGTGAACATTTTGAGGGCTATGAAATTTCATGAAATTTCAATATTTTTAATTTTTTACTTAAAATTTCAATTGCCAACCCGCGATTAGATACTTATTCTGCAAGTTATTAAATGAAACATTTAATTATACTCTTGCTTATCTGTAATGTTTGGGAATTTAGTTCGACCAATGACACGATCAATTTCTTCATGAACTTTTGCCTGTACTTCTGGATTGTGAATCATATACAGGATAGCAAATTCAAGGCTATTTGAGGTAGTCTCTGAACCAGCAGCGAATAAATCCATTAAAGTTATCACAAATTGATCCTCTACAATTAAAGTTAAAACAAAACAATTAATGCGAAATCAATTAATAAATACCAAATGTCTATTTCAGTTCTTTTAAAGAATGTCCGCAGGCCGAATAATAAGATGGACGTAGGCTCCACCCAAAATAACTTTTATCTTTTTCCTTGCTCCGAATTGGTTAATTTAAATGCACAGAACCAATAGAAAAAGTTCTGCTGGGTGGAGCCTACGTTGATTTTATTATTCTGCCTGAATAAATACCAGTATAAATCTTTCCCATAGGATTATCTTTGTGCTTGTCAAGTTCCGTGAGAAACACATCGATAAAATCATTTTGTTCGTCTCTATACTTTCCTAGTTTCCTTCGATCCATCAAGATATCCTTTAATTTAAAAATGTAACATGAAAGTAGACAAGAGTTATATTTAATTATAATTTATAAACATACTCTAAATGTATTTTGCAATTGAGCCAAACATTCTTTCCTCACAATCCCATTTTTCGTCCAGGTTGCTGGAACATGACGAAGAAATGGATAAGCCATCACAACGTTCCCTGCAACTGACAATGCTCTCATCGTCGTGTTAAGCATTGAGACCAGTTTATTTAATTGTGGGTCATCATGGCTAAATCTTATGCCGGCAACCATGCTCCAGATAATGTTAAGGATTGAGACATTAAAGAATTGCTGCATTAATACCACTGGTCCTTCGGAATCTAATTTAGAATTAAGTCGAGTCATTAATTCTTCGAGCTCTTCTTCCATTATAGCCTCTTCACTTTTCTGCTTTCCAAATCCAAAATCTCTTAATGTTCTTATGGAAAAGCGTCGCATCTCTTTGTTCACGAGTCCTCTGCTCCAGATAATTCCTGATCAATTTACAATTTAAAATTACATGCATATCAAAACTAAAGATTTGAGTCGACAAGTTACCTAACATTTATCCAAACGATCTTTCCAAAATATATTCATGAATTGGCCTCTGAGCAAAATTGTCGTCTTGAAGAATCTCTTTCACCAGTTCATAATCATCCACAATAACTACGGGATTTAAAGACTAATTAAAGTATGAAATTTAATTTAATTTTAATAAATAGGTTCTCTTTATATTACGTTGTTCCACAAAACCAAGTTTCAAAATAGCGACGGGACCGTAAATTCGTGATAAATTTTGCACCATCATATGCGCTTCTGGAAATGTCTTGTTCCATACTGATACCTGCAGCAAATTCCCGAAAAATGGTAGCCTCAGCGGACCTTAATTATAATTAGTGTAAGTTTTCAGCATTTTATTTTTGATAATTTATTCAAGTTATTTTTAAGCCTTTAATATATGTACCTGGTGGAAGATTCTTGCCTTTGATAAACAAATCGTTAATAAACCACAAAACTATAACCACAAGGGATAACAAAAGAAATTCTAAAATCATGCTTTCTATTTTTCAAAAATCTTTCTCGTATGATTACTTGATTTTAACTAATTACAAGAGAAACAAATACACATTTATTATACACATTTATTATTATCTATTAGGGCTTATCTGTTTGCAAAGTTAAGGTCAACGTTTCGGGTTCCTGTCATGTGAATGAAAAGCTCTTTGATTGATGTAATGAATATGGACTTTGGATTAGACATATTAAATATGAACATCAGATTGCAAGATTTACCAACACTTCAATTAGTTAGTAGTGCAGCTATTAATAAAATGATAAACACTCTTAAATTTAGATAAACATAAATGCCTTAATTCATGGCTTTATTAAACTTCACACTTTTAATAAATAAAATCATTCGTGAACAAACATGAAAAATAAATCAATCCAAAGTTCATTAGTACTTATGTCAACTGGATCAAGTAACAAATTCATAATATATATAAAAAAAATCATAAGAAAATACCATAATAAAAAATATAATGGTCTGCTCATTTACTATTTACTATTTACCACAAAAAAAAGTTGAATCATAATAATATCTCATAAAGATCGTCAGTATAATAATATAAATAGTAGAATGAAATAGTTAAATGAAGTATAGATTAAAATTATGGTTTGTAACATTTTGTACTAGAACATGAATACAGTTGAAACACGTCGACAATTATTGCGTTGGAACCATATATGTGAAAGGGTGACAAAAATTTAGGAAATTTGATACAGGGCAACTATATAGCTCATCATTCTGCTGCTTTTTTGACAGGGGCATACATAATCAGCCATTCTACTGAACGTTGCAAGTCTTTCTCGCTATTCTGCAAAGCTCTTATAGCATATCGCTTTTCGAATCCCATTTCCATCAAACTGTGTATTTTCTGTTCTACTGTCAATTCTTTTTTTGGCTGTGTTTCAGACACTCCTTTGGATTTCTTCTTGGATTTTTTAGTCTGGTTCTGCTGCTTTTCAGGTGGGCTTTTGGATTTCTTAGAACTCTTGACCTGAACCCAACCACTGGGTTGAGACAACTGGGGAAATTCGATAGAGTTTAATACAAAATTAGGATCGCTTGCTAAAAGTTCACCTGATGCTTGGGATGATGACGAAGATGAGGATGATTGAGCATTTTTTCTTTCATGGTTTATATGATCTTCAACGAGTCCAAGTTCGGTAAAAAAGTCAAAATCTTTCGAAGGTTCACAAGGTTCTTTTTTATAGCCTGAATTGAAGTTTTCAAAAATCGCTGATTGTGGAACTGCATTTAAAGTTCTTAGCATCCTTGGAGGAGGTACATAGGCATGTCGTCGGGTCGTTGGATGAAAAGGATCGTGATTAGATGCGTCAAAATTGTTGAAATATTTATTCCCAACGATACGAGTAACTGCTGCTGGAGGGGTTGGCTGAGGGATTGGAGTCCCGATTGGTCGCATCACAGCGACAGGAGTATTGCTGTTACCAGAGTCTACTGAAATTGGCACTCCTCCCAAGAATGGGTGATGTGTCTTCATTGAAGATCCATTTGAGCAATTTTCAACCCGTTGGTTTAAAATCATTTTGTTTGGCAGAACGGCCAAAGATCCTGGAGCTATACGGGTTTCGTTCGAAGTGAATTTCTCCATTAATCGTACATCCGGTAAATCAAATGGACTTCGGTAAGAACTTTCCTGAATTTCCGAGTTAAAATATCCAGGCTTCCGCGTTTGTGTTTCTTGATAAGGTTCTTTATTATCGGTATTCCATATTGATTTCAAATCGAGCTTACTCAGAGTAGTTGTAGATGGATAGTTGTCCCAAATACTAGAACAACTATTGCTGCTGTTAATGCTTGTATTTCCAGGATAATTCTCTTCTATTGGATCCCAAATACTTGATAAATTTCCGTTAATTGGAGTGAGATCCCTTTTCGCCACTATGTTTTCACACTTTTTGTGTTGCTGAGAGGATGATGTTTCATAATTTAAATTAATTGAGTTCAGTGACGGGGCTAAGTTCTCCGCGTTTGGTTTTATTTCCGCGTAGTTTCTTGGAGCTTGGGGCTTTGTAATTATATCAGATTCAGGTGCACGGTATTCATTCTTAGGAGCAACTGGCGGTATATTGTAGGTCAAAGTTTCAAACTGCTGCGTAAAAAATAAGTCAAAAGTTATTGTAAAGTGTTACAAAACATTAAAAAAATACTTCAAAATACTTTACCTGGCTATTAGTAGCTGGAGTATTCCCAATAGTATTATCTGGCTTGTAACCAGATAAACTCTTGAGTCCCATCAATGAATTATGTCGTCTACAAATGCTAACGTACTCCCTCCAAATATCCCTATTTAAATCAACCATTAGTAGTTAAAGTTAAAGTTCATTTAATTTTAATATTGTCAATAATTTTACCTGCAAGGGCCAACGTTGCAAAGACTAACTAGATCGCCTACTACTATCACAAGACTTTCAGCCCTCGTAAAAGCAGTATAAATAGATTTTCTATTTGTATAAAATCCACACTCGGTCTCAGTCTCCTTGATCTGGACAAGATTATCAGGGTTATAGTCTTTAAACGTTCTCACAGGAGAGATCATCACAACTTGGTACTGTTTGGCTAAAACAGAAAATAATAGTAAAGTCAGAATCATTCATTAACGAGAAAAGTAACACTCTACCATTAATATACGGCAAGCTTACCAAGAGTATTTTGTAGTGTTTCTACATCCACAAAACTAAGTCCGTCAAGTTTTAACCTAATTCGTAACCCTGTAGCCTGAGCAGGATAAGACGTTAGAACAACTATTGAATGGTCTTTTGGCGATTCCCAATTTGGTGGCCAGGCCGCAATTAAATCAAGTATACGATCCCGAATTTCCAATACCTAAAATTAAAAATTCATCATTTGGTGTCCCACACAAATACAAATTGAAGCAAGATGACTAAAATACCTCTTTCATATTAAAGTAGCCCTCTCCAGTGTCTGCGATTGAATCATCTCCGCCTATAACGGCACTAAAACATAGCGGGTAATATCTGTAAGCTGAAGGCTGGGATTGAGCACTGATTAAACTTGAGCTATAAAATTCGCTAGAAACAAACTAAAACAAAAATTCAATGTTAGTACCCAAGTTGAACAAAATAAATTTTCAAGTAGTAATATTAAGAACCTAACCTGAATGATCTCCTTCTGAATGGTGTATGTTTCTTGTAATTTGATACGGGAAGGGTTGTTAGAAGGGTAAAGATTATTTAACCGATCGACCATAGATAAATGAGTCATCTTAGACGATAATTCAAGTGAAAATATTTCAGGGCCTAAAATGATAACAATAATAAATACAAATTTAATCAACCGATAACGTGACATTTTAAAAATTAAAAATAAAAATAAAAACATACCTAGTAGGCTAAGATCGCCGGCTAAAACAAGTTTAGTGTTAATACCGGCCAAAACGATGGGACAAAGGGTTTCAATTTCTAGCATTTGAGTCGCTTCATCGATAAAAATGTACGAAAATGTATCTATATAGACAAAACTAGCATTAGTATAAATACAAAAACACAATTTAAAATAAGCATATTATATACCATCGGGCAATCCCAATTGAACCAATTCCAAACACGTAGCTAAAGTAACTATGATAATACTATGCGAAAATATTTCTTCTATTGTAGGATAGCGAAAACTAGCTTTATCAGCGGTTAGTAAACAATGCTGGAAATAAACATAACACAATTCATTAAACAGGGACAATTGAGAGATAACCGAGTAATAATTAAATCGGAAACCATCCATACCTCTCTTATAACATCCGATACACTCTGAACTGAATGCTCAGCATAATAAATTCGCAAAGGCGTTGGAATCGATCCCATTGTTTTAAATATTTTTGATGACGGGTTAAAATACTCTGCAACATATCTAAAGGAGAAATTCATCATCAGATAACCACATAAAAATATAACAGTTGCTTTTTATTAAGAAATCTTACTTGTCTGCAGCTTCATTAGAATAAGTACAAATTAAAACTCGGTTAGTCTGCTCTTGAGCAACTTTTGGAGCTGTTACAGCCAAAATACTATGGGCCAAGGTATAAGTCTTGCCGGATCCAGTTGGACCTATACATAAAATACCTTTTGTAACATTTTGAAAACTATAATATAAACTTAATATTTTAGGAGATAAAAGCTTGCCAGTGATAACTACAGGTGACATAGTGGAATTATTTGATGAGCAAACCGGCTGGTTTATGATCGCGCAAAATGCTTTCTTCTGCCTCCCATTTAACTTTTGGTCCAACTTCTTTGGATGTCTGAAAAAGGATATTGAGGGTTTTACATAACAAAATCTAAAGAATAAATGGTTAAGCTAACATATGTGTTAAGTATTCAAATGTACTCGAATTCATCCATGAGAGAACTTAAAGCCCAAGGCTTAGATTCAGGTAATTCCGGAAATAATAACTTATAGTGATGCTCCATTAACCCGTCTTTAATAATATCCAATACAATGGCCAAGTATTTTGTATCCAAGGACATCCAAATGTCAAGTTGTCTCTTTGAGCAAGAAACCAACTGGAAATCCTCAATAGCTTGTTTTCCTATTGACCAAAAATACCATTTCATTAAATCATTTTTCCACATTCATTAATTATTACTTCATTCTCATCGGTTTAGATTGATAGCGAATATCGAGCTTTAAAAAAACAGGCATTAACTGAACTTTTGACAACATTAAAAATGTCCTCTAGATACGTAGCGGTTTTAATATTCCGCCCAAACTTTAATTATAAATCAAAATCGATAGAGCTTTAAAACCCAAAAAACTAAACCACCGAAAATCACTATATTAAAAAAAGTATTTTGTTTCTATCTGCAAATCTATATACAGATAGACTTAAATAAATGAACTTACTGATTAATGATATATAATTGGCCATTTTGGGATCATTCTCATCAATATTACTGCTCATATTTAGGCTATTTTCTGATTCACTGTCACTTCGGCTACGATCCAATTGCTGTTGAGATGACAGATCCGTCTCTAAATCGAAATTAGGTTTTAAAATAGTTGTAGATGACGACGAGGATGTTTCTAATTCCAAAGCTGTTGCTTCGTTTGAACGTTGTTGACCCCAAGGATCTTGAGCAAAATTTCTTTTAACAATATTCCCCTCACTCACTACAGGCTCTAGTTCTTCGTCAATCGAATTGTTCTCGTCAGTATCCGAACTAATGTCGCAATTTGAGCTTGAAGTAATATAATAAGGCTTAGGTACTATTGCTTGTTGGTTAAATTCTTGAGGTTTAGGGGATTCTAATTTGACAGATAAACGCTTGGCTACTTTTGGATCATTCTTGAAATCAAAAACAATATTTTGTTCATAAACTGCTGGTATGGTTTCCTTAGTTTGAAATAAGACGTCAACTTGATAGCAACACCACTCTGGCCATCCGTTATTGAAAGGAAGGAACACGTCAGGTCGAATAAAGGTGTTTAGAACCTGGATGAACTTAATAAAAAAAATCATAACATGAATGAATAAAGGCATTAATAAATAATGATAAATATATAGACCGTCTATCCTACTGACCCAGTTTAAACTATTAATTACCTTTTGGTTCTTATTATTTGGATGCATATCAATTAAATCCATTGACTGTTTCTTAGAGTTAAAGAAAAATGCTCCAGTAATTCCAAAATGCTCTCGGTTAACGTCATGTAAAAGAGTAACGGTTGCCAGAGGCTGTCGCGATGCAATCATAAAAGACCATTTGTGTGTAACCGGGAAAGAATTTCCCAATACTTTAGTGAGTTCCAATGATGATGTAAATCTAAAATAGTACAGAAAACAAATCGTTTTAATAACACTGGATTTTCTTATCATATTTGAAAAATCAGATCAATCAAATCAACGTACTTAATTTTTACATCCGGCAGATTTTCTGTTAAAACTTTTTTAATATTGTCCGCTTCTTTAACCTTCTTCACTAATCCAAGTAAGTAATACATACAAGCTGGTGGCAATAGTCGATAAGTCTGAGGTATGTGTTCTTTAACCATAACTGACAATGACATATTACTTGACTGTGGTGACTTAAGTAAACGTAGAGAATCTAAGGAGCAGTCTGGAAGTCCCTTCTTGCTATTCCATTGAGACCTAAACTGCCATTCTTTCAATTCTTCTTTAGAGTGAGCTAATAAACAATCATCGCTGTAGATGCAGGACCCGGTTACGATTCGTGGACAAATTGAGAATGTATTATGTCGTTGGGGTGGTGGACGAAATCTATTAAAGATTTTCCATTTTATTAACAAAATTATATATAATTGATATGCAGTAGGAGTCACAATAAAAATTATCGATAAGAGACTTGTACACTAGGTCTCAGATTTTGCTTGGTTTTTGAAAAACCAAAAATGAGGGTAATTTTTCTGAAACAGTTGATTTACTACTTCAACATACCCAAAAATAAGCAAAATCTGAGACCTTGTGAAGAAGTCTCTTATCGATAATTTTTTGTGACTCGTAGTTGGATAAAAATATTTTTTTTTACCTCCAGCTAGGTTCAGATTCAGTTGATGAATTATTAATAGCAAAAATCAAATCAGACTGAAGACCCAAAACTTCTTCAATATTTTGAAGCAATAGGCTAGCATTCATCCCGGATCTTATAGCAGACAAATATCCTTCCATTTTTCGTCTTGTATCCGACATCTGAGAACACTTTGGTGTTGCATTCTTCCAATGATTTAACAATTCTACAACATCGTCCTCGAACTGAAATAAAAATTCACTTGTCTTTATAATCAGAGCTATAATAATATGCATACAGAAACCTTCATGAAAATTCCTTCCATATAACTCACCTTTCCAAGACGACACAAGCTTACAAGAATACATTTGTAAATTATAACATCCGGTCCCTTCTTCCCCAACACTTTATATCCTTCTTCAAGAACGTCCTTCCATTGTCTAAGCTTCATCATTACATAAACTTTTCGTTCAAGCAGATTTAATTCACATTCAGGACCCTTCTTCCCTTTACTACTATTAACAAGCTTTTTGTTAATGTCCTCAAGCTCTTTTTCAAGTTTCATTTTCGTCTGCTCTTTAGTTGAAGATCCTGATACTGCAGTAGTAGTAGTTGATACAGATTTGTTTGGCACTGTTGTCTTCATCGTTGCAGTTTCGTAAAATCTGTAGAAAAACAAATTAATTTTTTTTATATTTAGTCCCAGAAATAAGCCCAAATAAATCTGACTATATACCATTCACGACAAATGAATTAAAATTTCTACACAGTGATTTTAAAGAAAAGCGACACTTTCCATGCAATGAGCAAACAACTTTCACTCGAATGATACACGCACTTGGACATCTAAATCCGCTTTCATCGAAATCCTATACAGATATTTGTTCGCGTTCATCACTTTATTTTTTTTTGCATGGTCTGTCCTACACGCGATGCTACTACTTCTACTGTTCTACGGGTTTGAAGTTGTATGAAAATTCAATATCTGTCTTTTTAAATAGCGAGAAAGGAACGGAGGAAGAAACAGAAATTCGTCGTACGTGTACATATCGATCCATGAAAAGCTTACGTGTATTTTGTCTATTTGGTTAACCAACGAACGTCCTTTAGTAGTAGTAGCTCTGAACTTTTCTCGGCTACCGAACTTTCTACCTGTTGATTTGATGGAATCTAATATAATTTCACCTTTCAGCTATATATTTCCCTATACATATATATAATAATAATTTAATTCCAAAGCAACAAAACAACCAAGTTCGTTCCTAGCAAAATATGCGAACCGATAATCCCTTTTATTATTATGAAGGAAATTGGCCAATACTCAAATAATATCCTCCCTTTATAAGCCTACCAATTTATCCCGTTTGACTTACTCTTATTTAACAAAAATCCAGGACAGTAGAGTAGAAAGAAGGATGAATATTAACTAGGATAAAATATTAATGAAGAACGGAATATACTGCTTATTTTCCAAATGGCCTTGTCTTTATTTTACTGCCTTTGAATTCAAACCCCAATAAAAAGAACTTTGGTAAATTACACAATGAACTACTTTGTAGAATTTACTTTAATATAGCCAGTTAATTGTTAATAATTTCAAATTCCAAAACCTCACTTTGTTTTTCCTCAGCAATGGCAAATGCAATGGCAATGAACACCGAGAAGAATAAGAACGGATAAAATGGATGGATGAGTCTTCTCAAAAAACTGTTGCATTTGTACACCACGTAACACACGGATTATTTTACTCTGTACATACAACATATAAGCAAAATAGATATGAATTCCGAATTATCAGCAAAATCATGCAAATAGTGGCGAATACCCTTAATGATAACAACAGCAAACCTTCTTCCGGATAATGTAAATTGCAATGTGTGTTATCTCTCTTTCGTTCTGACTATGACTAAAAAAATGTGTCAAAGTATCGTGCAAAATATTCGGTAATTGAATGATCGGTCATTTATTATTACTAAGGGTCAAGACGTTTCCTGTCATTTTCTAGATTAAAGTCTATCACCACCACCACCCACCCACCACGCCAATTTACTTGACAATTAGATAACTTTTTTTAAAGTTGTTTTTCAACTTCTTGACAGATTAAAATCAAACTTTAACAAAGTATTTTTTGACCGTCAGTTAAGGAGTTTACTGGAAATTTCCAGACCGGGTCTGGAAATTTCCAGTAAACTCCTTAACTGACCGTGGATTTAAAAAAAATGTATATCTTAAACTTTAAGGTAGAGATTAAACCAAACTTTAACAAAGTATTTTTTAACCGTGGCTTTTCAAGTAAAAAAAAAAGTACTCTTGTTGGTTGTAAAACCATTTAAAGTAGCAATATAAACTGTCGTCATTAATATAAAAGGTTCTTGGCTTGCTATATACTTCATCCACCCCTTTTAGCATTTGGCTATCGAATAATAACCTTTCTGACAACAAGAATTAACAAATAAATAGATAAGCTACAAAATCAAAGATAACCATACTGGCTAATTACGATTGCATCAACAATAATTTAAATACACTAGATACACATACATCATGTCATAAATTGTTTAATTCATTATTATTATTATACTATTATTACTAAAAGTGAAAAATGCTTGCGATCTAAAAAAAAAATAATAAATAAAATAAACCATGATAAATCAAGATTAAATAACAGGTTAAAATGACGGACCAACTTTTGCTATTTGTATTGTTATCGAATAATCTTTATATAAGGGGCTTATCCATTTAATGGGAAATAGCTTTAAAATTGTTTTTGTTAGAATAAGTTCCATTACATTTTTAGCCCGTTCTTTAACGGCTTATATGGTTACATTTGTCTGTCCGTCGGTCACACCGATTACGGCCGACAGAGTTGACCCAAATTTTGCACACACCCTTTTTGACTTAAAACTGAGGCTAAATTCGTAGATGGGTTAAATCGGTCGAAGGGTTAACCCGTGGGGGCTGACCCAAGCGGGTTGCTATTGGTGTACATTTGCCACATTTTGCATATATGTTGAAGAAAAGTAAAATTACATTTTGCAAACGATAGTATTTTATTGTCGATAGAAACAGATTAAGTCTGGTGTAAGTTATGGATGGCCCTTGAGGGTTTTTACAAAATTACTATGAACCATTAAATTTTGCAGATAGAAAAATGAGATTTTGGACAATAATTAATTTAACGTGTTAAGAAAGGGCCCTTTATAATAATAATAATAATAATTCGATTTATTTATACTCATACGTATTAATTAAAGGAATATAACATTATAGCTGCTTGGAGTAGTTTTTACAGCTACAGTTAAAGATTAAAAAAGTCAGTATTAAAATATGACGCGTTTAATGGACTTTCACCACCACCGGTTGAACAAACGTACGTATTTCATATTAAAAGTGCATGTGAAATTAGGAAGGGATTAAGCGTGATTGATGTACATCTCATATTATATCGTTAATAGGCTTATCTTAATTGATAACAGTCAAATAGTGAATGAAATATTATTATGTTCTGTGTTTTTCAGCTTTTTTGTTTGTTAGTTAAAATTGAATATTGAAAATTATGCTTTTATGTTATAGCAGATTTATGGTTTTAAAGATTTAATTGCAGAAATTCTTGATCCAAATTATGATTAAGTTATTTAAAGCAAAATTTAATAAACAACTCCTTAAGACTCCTTTATAAAGATTGACAAATATAAAAAATGCAAAAATATTGATATTCAAACGAAACAAAAGATAAAATTTAAGACTTACCCGTGTGTCTCCTCCGGCTAATTGCCACTTCTACCAATTCACAAATCCTTTCTTCGTTAATAAATACCGGTCAAAATAATTGTAATTAGAAATCTAAAGTAATTATGAATCAGAATCAGAACAAAAGTCAAACACTATTAGCACAATGCACGTGCATTATAACTCGAACTTTTTATTCAAACCGAGCCTTGGTTTCGTTCCTTAAATCTACCTAGTGAAGGGGAATAGTGTCTCACTCATTCTCACTCCATGTCAATTATATGGAGAAAGTAGTGAAAGCATTGTAATTAAATTGTATTTTTAACAAATGTTCAGAGGTGGTTTTCCAAAATTAGCAAATACAAAATACTTTTTGATAAATTGGCAAAATATAAAATACTTTCACTGGCTGATGGAAACTCTGAAAATAATAAATACAAAATTGTATTTTAACTAAGCATTTTGGCCAACTAAAATTTTTATGTATGGAGTTTTTCAATCCTATTTCAATCCTATAATAAATATTGATGCTTCTAATTGATTTAATCCAGCAGATTTAATTTGATTCTGACAATTCTCAATCAATTTGACTATATATGTCAAATTATTATTATTTTCATGCAAATGCATTTTTAGTTATTATCAACGGCTTGATTTCATAAAATTAACTCCAGGTTGTGCAAAAGGATATTAGTGATTACTGATAAGCATGGCCATGGATTGGATTGATGAACTTGAAATGCATAGAATGAAACTTATGATTGCCATGCAAAATAACTTTTATTTGGGATTTTTTATATGAATTATTATCCGATATTATTGTATACGATAACGTCTAATAACTTAAGGACTTTAAAAAGCATCAAGCACAACAAGCCATGTTGACATTATTCAGCGCTGATTCGTCACCATCTAAACAAACAAAACAAAAGCATATAATTAAATGATTTGATATCCCAAATAACAAAAACTAAAACTTGTAATCTACCTAATTGTAACTCACTTGGTCCTTCAACCTGCGTTTGGATACCACAGAGCTGCAAACCTCTTGGACATCGAACCTCAGAAGTCCAATCTCCCCACCCATGTCCGTAGCCTTCAAGGTTCATTGCCCCACCAGAACAAAATAGCCTCAAGTTATTAGCAGCAGTGTCATCATCAAGTGCTCCTTGGTCTTTCTCTGATCTTAGTTGGAAGCCAACCGCGAATCCTGGATCAGGACATTCCATGATGACCCCGTAGTTTCCATGATCTCCAACTGTCGAGGTTATTGTTGCAAATCCTTCCTTTTCTTCCCTCAATTCCCGTTTCGCTCCAGCCGAGAGACAAAGAAGTTCAATACCATTCAAGGCAGTATCATCACCAAAGAAGCCTTGATCAGACTCGACTTTTAACCTCATTCCATACACGTACGATAATGGTGGACATAGTTGCAAATCTAAAAAAATGTACACAAAAATCAGAGATTAATTAAATTAAATTCTTGAAATGAAATACACTTTAATTAGACAAATATTGAAACGAACCTCCCCATACTCCCCATTCAGTAACTCTTGGGCCTTCAAGAACAATATCTTGTCCAAAAACGCAAGAAGTACCTACAATAAGGATTGTCCACGCTCCAACAAAATTCAACATCATGATTCCAAGAGGATGAGAGTTCATCTACTAAATGTATCCTAGCTGTATGTTGCAAGTTTTAAGTGTAAAAGAATTAATTACAGGTTTAAAATATCTATTATCTAAACAACTTCAAACTTTATCTATCCCAAAATAATCCTATAAAGATGATTGATTTATTGAAGTAGTAACGACGAAGGCCAAATATAGCAATCATACATTCATTTTATTTATCAAAAACTTGAACATCGAACTTTATCAAGTTAATCTTGTATTCAAACCCCATACTAAAAAAATAATATGTATGAAGTGGAGATTATTAAGCATTTATAATAATTCTGACGAAAGTCAAAGTCAATGCATAAGTGCACAACTCAAAAGTTTTCAAATAAAATATTATTCTATTTTAAAGTAATTCCATTTTCTCTCATAAATTTCACCGAATCCGTGCTAATCAACTCGGCAGCCTCAATGCATCCATAATTGATCAATATATATTCCTTCAACCTCTTTGCCCACTTCTTTGCTTTCTCCAGTTGTCCAGAGTTGATATAGACAACAACAAGATTCATGCTGATGTCTGTAAAATAAAAAATAAAAAGTTTTTCAATCTGGAACATACAAAAGAATAAAATGAATATAAAAAATAAATAAAACGTACTAGTCAAACTTCCAATCAATGTAGGAATCGCTTCTGCAATTTTATAAGCTTTTTTGTAATATTCCACAGCTTTTTTGTATTTCTTCTGAAGAGCAAATGCAACTCCTATAGACTGAAGAGGGTTCAAAAGTTGAAAATTTAGTTTGAGATTATTCGGTCGAAGAGCTTCCACAGCTTCAGTCAGTTCAATTAATTTAGCCACCGTTGAACGACAATTTATCTCCCTTTTCGCAAAAAGAAATTGCATTTCTAGTTGCAATTCCACCCTCTTATCATGTACTTGTGTGGATTCTTGGTCTTCCAATTTACAGAGCTCGCAACCACATGTAAATCCGTGTCGATGCAACACTGCCTTTCGAATATAGTAAGGATTTAAAGCATCTGTGAATACTGTCACCAGCTCTTCTCCAGGAGAGATGTCTTTCAAAGCTCGAATGAATAAAAAGTCTCCACATGCCCTCCAAGTACAGTTTGCATTGAGACAATCATGTCTCAACAAAGTTGCTTTTATCCATACCCCAAAAGTGCCTTTCAAAATCTGCTCAGGATCACATCCTACTGACAGATTGTAGTCAGTGCCAAAGGCATTTAGCTCACATGTATTTGCCAGTCTTACGAGGTCACACTCTAGACCTTCTGCTTCAGAGACACTCAGGGGTTTATAGGGTTGCCCAGCAGTTAGCAGATAAAGATTCTTTCCTTCATTCTTGTCAAACTTCATCCGTTGAATTGCGTAAGCGGTCAAATGATTGATTTTCGACGACCAGTTTGCAGCAAGGTTATCTTCCGGTGTTACAGAAATGAATGATCTTGTAGCCATTATTAGTTGACCAGCTTTTATTTTTTCAGAAGCGAAATATCGCATTCCGCCTGGAGTCTCTTTAGCCTCTAATGGTCCGAAATACTCAGCCTGGCCTTCAAACCGCTTGTAGGGATTCTTGTAGAACATCATCAAATCATATTCTCCGGTGTTTTGTTGCAATAATTGATCTTTGGTCATTTGATAAATTTTCATGAGAAGTTTTCCATGTGATTGTTCTAAGCTGGGT
This sequence comes from Vertagopus arboreus, assembly GCA_034698485.1. NCBI lineage: Eukaryota > Metazoa > Arthropoda > Collembola > Entomobryomorpha > Isotomidae > Vertagopus > Vertagopus arboreus. The sequence goes on along the minus strand of JAQGBQ010000263.1, from coordinate 5,845 downwards.
AGTGATACAAACTTTTTGAGGAATTCCAATGCTTCATCATATTCTCCCATCCCCCAAAGAGCTTTAACCTTTCTGTTTATGGCTTTAATATTGGTTGCATCCTTTTCCAAAATCTTCTCCGAGTCAGACAATGATGCTGAGTATATACCTACAACAACAACAACAACAACAATATAAATAAATAAATGTTACGAGAAATATTACTAAAAAAATACTACTCATATGTAACATAATTTTTCATACCCATGGGCAAAAATGTAGCTGAGCGGTGTGCAATAGTGTCCATATCATGAGGATCAAGTTTAATTGCAATATTGAAGCAATTCAAAGCGAAAAGGTAGTTTTTCTCAATGAAAAACGTGCATCCAAAATGCTGCCACCGTTTTGCTTCCGCGATATCCTGTTCTCTGGGAGGGTCTTTGACAGAGGATATCCAATTGATTTCCGGGTGAAGGCTTTTGAACAACGAATCCGGGATGAATTGTATGTCTGTTAAATCCGTCACAACAACAGAGTACCGTTGATCGTTTTCTTTTTTAGTGTAAAGTGGATCAGAAATGACCAACACCGAGGACTCCGGAATCAAAAGAAGCAAGTCGCGAATTTGATCGCTCAAATCTCCGCCAGTCAGAGTTTCAAACAGAACTGCATCTTCGCCATGCGGGTCTTCCAAAACGGTTATCATTTGGAGGTCGTCCTTAATCCTTGGAATGGAAATGCTTTTGCAGATTAGAAATTTTCCAGTTAGTCTTACATTCGGCTGTTCTTTTAACTCTTTGATCCCAATAATTTCGTCCGGGTTGAAAGGGTCAACTTTGAACTCACAGAATACTTGCTCAATATCTAATCAATTTTATAAATATTATTTTATTTATATTTCAATAAACCTTGATTTTATGAAAAGGGACCTAGCTCTCAAATCTTAATTTTTGGACAAAGTCCCGTCAGATAAAGTATAATTTGACTAGTGCATTGTCGCTAAAATGTCAAATCGGCAGCTAGGTTTCTTTTCATATACACTCTCACATATTTTTTTATATATTGTATATCATACATTTTTCATCATTTTCAACAGCAACACGACGATTCTCTGGTTCTTCTGCTTGCTGCTGCAAGTGCAACAGGCTCAGCTCTTCCAAAATCAATACTGCTTCAGGTTCATTCAGAAACTCTTCTTGCTTCAATCCGAGTAGTAAACGACACTTTTCGACTTCAACTGATATCTTCAAAAACTCTAAATAAACTACGCTTTTGTCGGTGTAAGACTCTGCAAGCGCTTTTTCTTCTTTCGCAACATCTTTAACCTCTTTTTCTTCGACTTGTCGATCTTCTTCTCTAGGAATATGTGAGGATTCGTGATTATCGGGATTGTCACCACAACCGTTGCTTACTTCTGGTAGCTTCGGTTCCTCGACAGAAGACTCATTCACCGCCAGATTGTTGTCTCCTTCTCCGTCCATGATGCCTATCAATAAACACATACAGAGAAAGATCTACTAGGGCATTTAATTTTGAAAACTTTAGATTTTAATTATGCTCCATATTATGCTTGAATGGAATCTGCCAGCAGCACACATATACTGGCTGACATTTGTACAAAATTGCAATTTACTTACCGTATTACCGTCAACCTCGTCTAATTTTCAAAGTAGATACGGATGTTGATCTTTGACCTCAGGGTTGCAGGCAAAAACGATAACCAGATCAAAATAAATCGTCGAGCAGCATAAATTGACAGGAAATGTGAAATGACTGATCAACAATCAACGGCTAACCCCACGCTCGTGATTGAAATATCCGCCTAGTCAAGTCGGCGAAGGTAAGTCTCAAGTTGCCTCATTTCATTAGATTTTGGAAATGAGGCAACTTGAGACTTGGTTTTAGAATCCAAAAGTGAAAGTGGTGAAAGTCAATCTAAATAATATTTGATAGTATGATATCGATATTATGACAAAAATATGTGTCAGAGCGAAGCTTGATTTGAATATCCGATTACTTAAAAAGTATTTTTGCAGGTGAAGTACCAAATCTTGGTAAAGAAAAATTCGGGTAAATGGAGTAACATTGTAAATGAAAATTGTTTATTTTGCCTGATTTTAGTCGAATACTTTTATTTATTCCGTATTTTCAAAGCCATAAAATTAAGTAGTAGGGACTATAATCTAAATGACAACCTCCAACATTGTAGTCTAGTGAATAAATACATTCTTCCGAAAAATGAATTAATCAATCACATTGACACTTTTTGCATGAAGACACAACCCCTATTTTGAATCCAAGTGTTTTACAATCTTGACAGCATTTCTGAATCGTCCAACAATTAATCCTCTTCCCCTTCAAATCCCTTGCTGGTACATGTAGCTTTGTGTATCTTTTTGTAGACAAAAGGTTAGAGTTTAACGGTTCGGAAAATTTCTTAGTCTCGACTTGTCCGGCGATTGGAGATGATGTAACGTTCTAGAAGTTCAACAAATAAATTAAGATTAATTAGATTTAAAATAGTTTATGAAAATGTATCAAGAAATTACTATTAAATTACCTGCAAGATTCCCAAAAAGATTAGCAATATAATTAGATATGAAAATCTGCTATTTTTGATGACTTTATGTGGAAGGAATTGAAATATCTTGAAGAAAAACATGTTTAAAATTTATTTTCAAGAATTTAAATGATTTATTAAATAAGATTTAAACCCTCAATAGAAGAATGTTATGATCAAAATGACAATCGAAGGTAAAATTCTTCGTCCTTAAATAGACTTGGTTTTTGGCATTGGTTGCATGTAAAGTTTGTAATTTAATTGTTTATTGCATCTTCTCTATGTAGCCTGTGGCTTTATTTATTATCAAATTGTCTTATAAAGTATAGCTAATCACGATTACATATTCCATCCAGGTGTCAAAAAGTGTCAATGACATTTCCGTTATTTATTATTCTATGCGGAAGAAATGTATTTATAATTAAAGTTGTGTTGTAATAGGTTTCTGTTAAACTGTTTACTATTTATGGCATTGTTTATTGTTTTTCTCTCAGATATTCTTTTGGTTTGTGGCTCAGGCTATTGATCTTGAATTTTCTTGAATTTTAATGAAGTGCTATTTCATTTAAACCATAAATTACAAATTATGATGTGTAGGTGCAAGTTTAAATTAATTTCATGCTCGATGTATTTTAATTGATATAATACCTATATTAGTTGGAACTAACCGTTCACATTTTCAGTTTTAAAAAAAATTGTTGAAAATAATCTGAAACCGGATTCATATGACATGATACAAATGAGAAATACCATTTTTATAAGCCTTTCAATGAAATTGTAATGCTCTGAGATGGAGTTTCATTCGAGCCACAGGTTAGAAAAGTTTAAAACAGAAGTAATACAAATTAAGTTAAAGTATATAAAAAATGTCATCAAGTTTCTGTAAATGAGGAAATGTTCCAAAATTCGAAGCTGCATTTCCGCGTTGTACTACGATTGACATACGTTGAATTAAGAAACTGGTAGAACGAGGTTTTCCAGTAAAAGATGAATGTTACCATATAGACAAGATAAATAAGTTCAACAAAAATTCCCCTATTATTTCGAATTTTATAAAAGCGATTTCATATTTTAAATCCACCTTTCACATATAACATTTTTGATCGAAGTTCCTCTCATACAAACATAAATCCTTCCTACAATGGAACGAACAACTTCCGAGCGCATTAGCAAAACTAGTCCACAAATAAATGAAGCTTTGGAACATGGCTCCAGAAGGCATTCTAGAACAGATGAAACATCCGAACACATCAGTAGTAGTAGAACTATTCCATTAATAAATCAAACTCCTGAATATGTGGACAGAAGCCGTCTTTTAGAAAGAACTTGGGAACGAAATAACAGAAGTAGTATCAGCGATCGAATTTCAGAACAAATTAGCAGAATGGACGGAATCCCAACAACAACATCGATAAATGAATCAGCACCTCCAGCATCGAAATTTTCATGGGCTGAAGCAGAAAAGATCTGGAATGAATATTCCCTAGTCATTATCGGAGCAACAGTTTTTTTGATCCTGTCGATATTCTTTATCTCTAGAATGACAAGCTCTCCTACCCCTCTTGCCTGTGCAAATGAAACGGTTGTGATCAGATTGGATAAGATTGCAAGATGTCGACCTCAAAAACCTATTTCAAACATCGTGGTCACTAATGAATTGGCTTTGAAAGGATGTTTTCTAGAGTCGTTGATAAAAATCACTCCTGTTGAATCGTGTTCTGCTAAAGAAGCACAGAATTCTGGCTGGTTCTCGGAAACTCGTCGTAGCAGTAAAAGATTTTCGGAAACTTATATTACTAACAATAATATGAATTATGACAATCCTCCTCCTGGCTTCTGCAAATGCGATGCCGAAACTACAGTGCCCAGTCCGAATAATAATAATCCGATTCCTACCCAATCGTCTACAGCTTTCTCCGGAAGCTCAAAATCTTCTACTTCCAGAACAGAGGCTTCTTCCGTTAACTTGATAGATTTGGGTAGAAATAACTGATTATGTACAGTCGGGAGTTTTCTTTTTTTTTATAGCTCAGTTAAGCTATGTTTTTTGGGCCGTCCACGCAAACGAATATTTGCAGAAATTTATGAATTGTTTTCAATTTATTTATTTAAAAAATCCATCTGTTGTATCAGTCAAACTCCGATCCGCAGGGACCGAAAGTTAAAACCCCGAAAATCTTATAAATAGCTTAACGAAGCTGTAAAGCATTGTCTTAACTGAACTATAAGAAGTAAAACTTTCGGACTGACGTCGTTTTAAAATGCTATTGAAATTAATAAATTGTAGGCAAAGATGCAGCCGTAATAAATAGAATCCATATGAAACTTTTATACCTAAGAAGTCTGACAGGGAAATGGAATGATATATTTTCTGAAGCAGATCTATCCGATGTGTCAGATAGAAATATTTTATCGAACGCTAGTTTCATTTCGATTAAATTCCTGAGTTTTGGGAATGATTTCAACGATGACTGTTCATCGGATTCAAAGACTTCACTAATCACAAGGAGTTCAGGCTTTAAGGTTCATGTGATTGGAGTTGACCCTCCACTCTTGACTTTTTCCAACTTTTTCAGGTGGAAGGATACTACTGCAGGTAAATTTTAGCTTTTTTGAAAATAATAATTTTGAATGTCTAATAAACACATTTTTACTTTGATTATTATAGTGTCACAGCATTCGGAAGTGGTGATTGTACCCGTCAAGCCGCGATGTCATACACGAGAAACTGATCATTATTTTGACATCGACGGATCTATTAGCCCACAACGGTGCTCACATTCAACTCGTGAATATGTTCAAAATGCCAATTTAACAGAGAAAAGTTTACCAGCGAATATTGTTTATTCGGTATTGTTATGCCATTAATTCCTATCAAATGATACATATATGAGCTTAGCATAATCCGTGTATGATATTCTGATCAGCAAACCTTTCAAAAGGATTATAATAATGGCTTAACTTCTTTTCTAAAGGTTGCGCAATTATCATAATAATAAATGCAAAGATTATCAATTTTATTGTGTACATATTAGATTTTGTCATTCGGTAGATTGGTCAAAGTAAGTAATCTGTTTTATTTTTATCACAGAAGGATTAAATTAGATCACGGGATTTGACGGGATTAGTCTTATAAAAAAATTCTGACATTGCATGGATTCAAAATTTATGATTCATTTTTTTACATTCATCTAAAAGCTTAAAACATCCGAGCGAATGTATTATAACGATCATCTCATGAAATAACCACAGAATTGCTTTACACATTCACACAATCTGGTTCTTCTGGATTTTGATTGAAGTACA
>JAQGBQ010000262.1:0-28894 GCA_034698485.1 Vertagopus arboreus | reverse complement strand
GAAGTTTCTTGAATTCTTCTCGAACCAATGTTTCAAAGTCGACATCTGAATCATCTTTATGAGCCCGACGAGTTATAATCCTCACTGGCTTATTTTTCCCCATTTTGACGAACCGACAAAATTACTCAAAATTACAAAACTGTAGTACAAAATCGGTCCTACAAAATTACTACAAAGCCGTACCACTAAGCAAAAGTCGATTTCGAGAATAGATTTGAGATTGAACACATATAAAAAGTACTACTAACCAATCCATCGATCTGTTTGTTTTCATGGTTACCGACCCCACTATTAAACTTCAGGATCAATATTACACTTTGTTTCATCAATGAAATTCATATACAAACTGCTCAATTCAGAATAAGCATTTCCTTAGACCAACTCGACTCCATAGTACATTAACATATCAGAAGAAGTTTTCATACTATAAAGAATTTATTAATTCCAAAACCTTAGGGTTATTGAAACTTGAAACTGCAACAAAATGTTTAAAATAGATTTTCCTATGGATGCTAAAGAGGCTGCAGTAATCGGTACATCTTTTTATACTAATTTATTAACTTGTTCACAAATATTCTGATCTTAAACAAAAATTATTATATTTTTATCTTTAAAGCTCGTCGACGAAGGGCAGAAGAGGAAAGAAAACTTCGAATTTTCAATCCAAAAGAGCGAATGCTTGGGGTAAGTTGCATATCAATTTCCATACTTTTAGTCAATCTATATAGTTGTTTCCATAAATAAATTTGATTAATTTTTTCCATAAAATAGAAAGATCTTCAAGCTCTGCAACAGCAAATCCAAGAGAAACGAGACAAACAACAAAGAGAGAAAGACTTGGAACAGGCCTGGCTTCGTGAAGGAAATCGTCAACAGCTACTTGTTTCTGAACTTCAACGACGAGTCGACGACGTATATTTCAAAAGAAACTTTATTAACATCTTATCGAAGTAAGTAAGAATAACAAATATTAAGTATTTTCTTTAAAATAGGATCGAAATAGAGTTCATCAAGACGTACAAGAGTTTCGACGAACCTGCCAAAGATATGAAGATAGACGAGAATTCGACCTAAATGACCCCAAACAACTCGGATATAAAGCCCGGCTTCATGACGAAGATGTCCGCTGTGGACCTTCTTCCATTCAGAAATTCGAAGGCGAAGACATAAGTTATAAACGAAGACTTGAAAATCAAGAAATGCAGAAAGTTTGTCCATAAATATAATTCCATTTCCCATGCAATATTTTAAGAGCTTCCCTGAGTTTTGAATTGCTTGTTTTCAGAAAGCATGGTTGGACGCCCAGATAGCTGAAAAGAAACAAAATATGAAGGAATATGACGAGGTAAGTTATTTAACGCTTAAAAAACTATCAAACTTTATTAAATCGATAATAATTATGGTAGGCGAATGAAATGTACGAACAACGATTACGGGAAGCCGGACTACGAACATTGGAACTCTCTAGAGCAGAGCAAGGAGCCCGTAAAGCTGTAGATGAAGCTTACAAGCAGTATAACATGGCTTTGGTACAATAAGATAATCACAAAAATTAAACATATTATGATTTAGCAAAATATTCTATAGCAAAATTCATCTTATTTATCACTAGGCAAAAGAAAAGGTAGAAAAAGAACATCTTGATAGATTGGCCGATGAGGAAGCTACTTTGGCCCACCGACTGAACATGTTCCATAGTGAACTGCTCTCTGAAGTCACAGATGCTACATCTGTAAATGGACCATTCCGTGTAGGAAGGGACCGGTTCAAAGGTTACACCGAGGAAATGATAAAAACCATTAAGGAAGAACAGCTTCGCCAAGCACAAGACAAGAAGAGACGTGAAGAAGAAGACAAACAGTTTGATGCCGCATGGGAAAAGATGCATCACAAGTATGGAATCGCTACAGTCATATTGGACAAGGAGCTCGAAGCAAGAAAAACGTAATAAAAAACATAATTAGACAAAATTTTGAAGGAATCTGACATTTTATAAATTGTTTTTTTTTTCTAAAAATATATAAATTGTAGAAGTCACAAATTGGAAGTGAAGAGTACGAACATAGAACTTGCTCGAGAACAACGCTTACGTCAAGAATATCTGAACCAATTGGTCTACAAGGGGGGCTATACTGAAGGGTTCTTTGACCAATTCAACAGCACCACTCGTTGATTTTTTGCCATATAATCCATTGCGAACATTTTCCATTTATACTTCACAAAACAGAATAAACTTTAAGAATGAATGAACTCAACTTGTATGTATTTTAAAATATATCTTATCTTCATTTTCTGTCGTTCATTTAAAAATCATGCATTCTTCTACTAATCTTAACCATTATCTAAATCAAAAATATTCAGCTCGTACGAATTTATTTTTATTATTTTTTAGATTTTATTGTGCTTTAATCAGGTACGTGCTGAATAAGTGAATCACATATGAAGAAAGATAACTAATTAATCAAAATATAATGATGACATATTCATAATAGTTAAAGCACAAAGGCACCGGTAGAAAGCAAAATTATTTTGAAATATTATAATATTAATCAAACAGATAGCCAGCACATTTAACCCCAGCCACATTGTCAAAAAATAGTTCTTGAGCTTTTCCTCCAGAATTTTTCGCCGATCCTACAATTATTAAAATGATTATGGTAATATACATTAAAAAAAATATTTATTGTTTTTTTAGGATTTATTTACCTAAAATGCAAAATAAGGGAACAAGATGTTCCTCTCGAGGATGATTCTCTCGGGCTTTCGGAGCCTTTTTCCAGTCGATCAATTTTTGAGCCTTTTCCTCATAAGTTTTTCCATTGTCGGCAAGAGAATCCCTCAAATATTTGTGGAACGGTTCGCTATCCTGATTAGACTTGGAGTTTCCAAATCCTCGCATATTATGATAGGACATTCCTGATCCAAGAATAAAAACGCCTTCATCCCTTAAAGGGGCCAACGCTTCTCCAATTTTAATATGAGTCTCAACATCCAGTCCCGCTACAAGGGATAATTGTATCACATCTAAATCTGCATCAGGAAACAGAATCAACATCGGGATAAAGACTCCATGATCAAAACCCCTTTTGGAATCAAATTGATGTGGAATTTTTGCAGCGTCCAACAGTTCACCTACTCGATTTGCTAACTTCTTTGCTGGTTTAACTGGATAAGATAAGTTGTAGGCTTCCTTAGGAAATCCATAGTAGTCATAGTAGAGAGAAGAAGTGTCGCCGGTTTGAATTGTTGCAACTGGAGCTTCCCAATGTGCCGATATTACTAGGCAAGATGTCGGCTTATTTTTTGAAAGATGGGTTGAAGCAAATGATTTTAACCAGTGGACCATTGATTTGTGAGCTTCATCGCCTAGAATTGGCAGCGGACCTCCTCCGTGAGGAACAAACGCTGCGGGAATTCTGTTACTGCGAGTCGCAGCGTTGTCACCGTCTTGATGAGCCATGTAATCTAGTAACACAACACCTGTAAACTGTAAATAAAGATCAGATTAGATTTAGATTACAAAACATATACAATATTATTATGCCACACCTTACACTAACACTTAACACACCTAATATGTAATTTAATTCCTTAATGTTTCCAAATTTTGACGGAATTTCAATTCTAAATTCTTGCTAAAGTTTGCTTTTTAAAAGGGAAAAAATGTATAATTACCAAAGTAGCTTTCACCGAGTTAGGGATTCCTGCTAAAGTTCTCAAAAGCGCACGAAACATAAGGAAATAATAATGGCAATCGGCAATTTACTATTTACTTGAATGATAATTGATTTTGTCATTTGTCATCTAATCATAATATTTTGATTGAAAATATTTCGCACATCATCAGTTTGGGGTAATATGATGATTCAAATAAAAAAATGAATCTAGTTTTTAATTACATTTCACATTTAATTTTAGCTTATGATTTTTTTTACCCATTGGCTAGTTACATTTTGCCAAAACGTTTTTTTCTCATTTACGTTTTTGTCCATGACTCATTTTTATTGAGATTCATCACCTGAAATAAACATGATTCACAACAATATTAAAATAATTGACTCACACTGCCCCAAAAAAACCGATAGTGCTAAAAGCCTACAAGCTCCCGCTTTACAAACTCTCTTTTGAACCCGAAAAAAAATTACGCAACACATTTTTCGATTTGTAATTTTAAATTTGTTTAAAAATTTCTAAAAATTCGGTTATAATTTCATAAATTGGAATTGAAAATGTCCTCTCTTATTAGCCCCGAGTCCAGGTCACTATTTCCCTTGACAAAGGTCACAGATTTAGAAAAGTTATTTCGATTAGAATGTGTCCAGAAATCCGAACCGAATTTGGCTCTGTTGTCAATCATCCTTGGAGCTGTGGAACATTCTCTCGTACATTTGGATTATAGTGCGGCACTAACTAAACCATTAGGGAAGGTCAGTGTGGACCCTAGTGCAGCACAAGAAGATGGAACAATAGATAAGCCCTCACTTATTGCCCCTGCTCCTTTGGCTGTCAACAAAAAGAGGGTCAGTCGGGGTAAAAACAGTCGAAAAAGTGGACGAAGCAAGATTGCTGTGGATTTCGAGCAAGCAATGGAGACAGAAGATAATGGACATAAAGAAGAAATACCGGTGGTGGTGGAGATGAAAGTGGATGTCAACCAGGGTCAACAAGAAGTTCCTTCTTCCTCGGAACAGTCTAGAATGAAAGGGGATTTTCCACCTTTAGATCTGAATGAAGTGGAAGCTCTGTATTTGAAATTTAAAGGGATGCTGGTCTCCCTTGTTGATCTCAATGAGTATCGAAAGACAAATGAAGATGTTCAAGGAACCCCGAAGGAGTTGGTCAAGAAGGTCTCTGATGTTGTTTGGGGTTATTTATCCAGGAGTTATAAAGCTGATACTCCGCACATTCAGTCTTTGTATACTTATATTTTGGGTAAGAGAAGTCAATTTTGGATTGAATTTGAATAGAGAACTAATGATTGGATTTTTTTTTTTTTTTAGGGAAAAGGTTAGACAGCTTTGGTGTAGCTTTGGCTGTTGCTGCCGGTTGTCAAGTTTTGGGTTTGGATGATGTCCACCTTGCTCTTTCAGAGGATCACGCCTGGGTCGTATTTGATGGTCAACAGTCTGCGGAAGTAACTTGGCACGGTAATAAAACAACTTTTATTAAGCAGTATTTGAATTGATAACCTACAGAGTTTATCACATTTTATTGTTTTTTGACAGGCAAGGGCATTGAAGATAAGAGGGGACAACCAGTCGGTGTAGGAGATGATGTAAATTCATGGCTTTACTTGAAAGGCAATGCAATTCATTGTACGAGACACATGGAGGCTGCAGCTATTGTTACATCCATCAATTTTAGTATCAATGCAAATGCCAATTCATCCGAGTTGATTCAAATCCAGCAAATATTACTGTGGGAGTTATACGACGCTGGACATCTTGAAAGATACCCCATGGCTCTGTGTAAGTATTTGATTGGGCTGTTTAAGAGTTATCATCTTTATAAAAATGGGTAAAACTAATTTTATATTACAGCGTGTTTAGCAGAACTAGAAGAGATTACACCCACGAAGGATAAAAAGCCATGTAGTTTACTTTTCCAGCAAGCCGTACAATCTGCCCGAACGTATTACAATGATATGCATATTTTGCCCTACACCCATTACGCCGGATATCTTTATCGTCAACAAGAATACAAATCAGTCCTTCGATATTGGGCAGAAGCAGCTAAAGTTGTCCAAAAGTAAGATTTGATTGAGATTTTAATAATGTCTTTGAGATTGTTTGATAATACTAATATTTTTTTTTTTAAAAATAGATACAATCGGTCGAAGAATGACGAAGAGATTTATAGGGAATTTCTGGATATCAGTACCGACTACTTGATGAATATGGTGAAGCAAAGCTCCATAGGATTCAGTGCACATTCAATAATGAGAGATCCGTGTTCCTTTGCCCAAGTGCTCAGATTTTTTGATGGAATATGTATGTGGGAGGAACGTTCAACTGCTCCAATCGTACACATTACATGGGCGAAAGCTTGGGTTAGTGCGATTGGCAAGTTCGATTACACCATCAGAAGAATGGTGCAAATTACTTTTGGCAACTCGGATGGAGAAGGAAAGGAGAATTCCACATCAGTTCGAATTCAGCCAAATGGAAAACCGTATGAAGAACATGAAAAAGGCAAGTCATTAGAAAAACGTGAACAAAAAATTACTCGTAGATCGGCTAGAAATTCTATAACCGTAGTTCCAAAATCTCTGGATCACTATGTGGAACGGAATGAAGGAATGTCTTCAGATGACAAGGGATTTGAATCTTGTACTATTACTCTCTGTGATTCCAAGGACAGCAAGTCCGATAATAATAATTTTTCTGATATAATTGCCAAATCTTCTGTTGATGATTCCGTTCTATATGAATCAAAAACTGTTGATCATTTATCTCTTCATTCCCTTGCTGTTGCTGATCCAGATCTTCCTTCATCTTCTCTTAGCTGTTCTACTATTTCAACAGTTTCTCCTTCAGCTGTTTCTTGCCGTTCTTCTTCACCTGTAGTAAAGCCTGTTTCGATCTCTCCTACTGGTATAAACTTTTTTTTTTGCTTTGCTGTTTATTAACTTAGATTTCTTTTTTGTCTGAGGTTTTATTTGATTTTATCTTACGTAGTACAATTTTAAATAAATGTAATAATTTACAGATTCTGGGATTGATGAAGATGACACAGCTTCGCCTGCAGTCACCCTACACAGCAAAAAGATTCAACAATTAAAAGATCTTTTGAAGAAAGAAAAGTACAACCCTGGTGCGATGACTTTGCTACTTACAGCCCAGTCAGCTACTTCAAGCAGTGTTACTGTCGGCAACAAAAATCAAGTTGATTCTGGAAGTGGAAGGCTTCGACGAGAAAGATTATCGCAAAATGGACGAGATGATGAAATATCTCCGCCAAGGAAAAGAGCCAAACTCGATTCAGGAGTTGCAAATCAACAAGAGTGAGGAAAGCGTATCTGTGTAACAACCTCATTATCCCACGTCCTTCCATTTAGGTTTTGAAAGGTGATGGGTTATAATAGTATTTTAATAATAGCAAATCTTACAGCATTCCTAATTTCAATAATAATTAAATAATAAGCTGTCATCTTCAATAGAATATCGATTGAAGCTTTATTTCTTTGAGTATTTCCGGTGTTTTAAAAAGCTTAATTATCATTATATAGTAGGCTTTGTAAAATTTATTTTGTGATCTGAAGTTAAGATCTCGCTTTGATGTGATATAGTTTTTTTGAGTTGTTGGAGAGAGTAATCTTAGTTTTATTGTGTATTAGTTTTCCATGTTAATAAACAAGAAACGTCTCATAGTACAATATGGAGTTTCAAAGTTTATCTAAATCTTATAATGTAAATTGGGTTTTTGATGTATGTAACTAAAACTTATGCATAATTCCTGACCGAAACCAGTTACCTCAAATAATGTGATTTGATTAGGCCAGAAATCTCTATTTTGCGGAATAGGGTAAATATAGTGATGATCTAATGCATATGGTAACAAGAATATATCTACTATATAAACCTGATATTACTAATTAATTAAGAGGTCGGAATAACTAGAGTTTTAGTCAATGAATTTGAATGTATTACTGAAAAGCTTCGAATATATGTTGTGTAAATAAGTTTTAACTATTGTGATCCAATTTTTAATTTGCTGTAGTACGTATACGATATTCCTAAATAATAATTATTGTTCTATTTGTGTGTTTTAACACTCAAAATTGTTTACATTAGATACTAATTGTTATAATGTTTATGACCGACTTTTGCTTTGATTCCTTAGCTAGAGTCTTAGCCGTTTTAACCAATTCCATGTACCTTAAAATATTATCTGACTACCTGATATGCTACCTCCTTTGAAAAAAAAATAAAGCAACATTTATGTATGTACAAAATACCCAAATCGTTCATTTCAATTTTTGCTGTTTTAAGAAAACCAATCAAGCATAATATCTCAAAGGTATTTCAAGTCTTTATTTTGACGAAAAAAAAGTCCGACAATTCTGTGCATCGAAAGCCCTCTTTATACTTTACTTACACCGGGTGGTAATACACACAAAATGAACCTTACGATCAGGAACAATTTACAAAGATCACATATACATTCTACTACTATACATAATCCGCTTTTCCGTAATTAATTTAAGATTAAGACTAGAATACAATAATGTAACAAGAGTTATTTCTAAAAGTCTGAATGAATAGTTATAAAGGTGAGATTTTCGTTCATCTTATTGCAAATCAAGTACTTTGGTTATTACTACCCATAATAATAGATTAATAGATGTGTGGTTATGAAAAAGTTTGATCCTATTTGAGAAGGTATTTCACAAAGGTTGTTGTTGTTGTGTCTAAGTTAATTATAATGTCAAATGATACCAACAATCAACGATTCCGTAGTATTTAGTAGTAGAAGTTTTCTAAATCCATACCATCATGAAAAACTTTGGGTTAGTTAATATCTGTAAATACGTATGTAGATCCTATATAAGTTATTATTATACATTTATTTTTAGGGATAGCAGATTAGAGAAGAGAGTTGAGAGCAAATTGCTTACAATTACACAGTTTAAATTTTACAATTTATTATTATTCTTTATAGATGTTCAAGATTGAAGATTCAAGGTGTTAGATAATTGGTTCCAGCTATAATATTATATCTCTAGAGTAGTTAATTGAGGAGATAACTAATGGAAGAATCAATAATGTCTTTTAATAAATTTGCCATCGTCTTTCTAAACTTTGAGACTGATTTGGGAATGAAATGAAAATGTCAACTCATTAATTTTTGACATAATTTTAAGAGCTGGTAAAAATTCATTTCAGAGTTAGACTAGATGGCAAATTTAGATTCCGTCCGTTTTTGTACTAAAACTTCCTACTGGATTTTTCGTTTTTAAAAACACCTAATTCATACATAAATCCTAATTAATTTAGTTAGGCATATATAAAAGGAGTGAGTTTAGAATTTAGAGAGAACGATTTCTTTTGATTATTTCTATAATAATATTTTTTTAAATCAATTACATTAGTAATTACAATCAAATATTAGTAAGTATAAAGTTGGGTGATCAAGACTTCAAGACGAGGACAGTGACAGTGTCAATGTCAGCATGCAAAAGTACGAATGGGTATAGACAACATAAATATTTAGAACCTACTTTACGTATACTTGAGATAGTGGAAAATATTGAAATAGTGTGGAAATTACATTTATTTTTAGATTAAATTCTTCTGTAAATATTGCATATATAATCGATGGAATGGAATGTCAATTCAATCGCATCTTCCGGAAATATTGCTTTCACCAAAAAACAAAAGTCTGTAAATACTATTATTATTTAAATGTGGTTTATATAGGCTAAAGTATTTATGTAGGTACATATATCCTACAAAAGGTCATAGGTCATTAAGGGTATTGGCATATTGATTGATTCTGCTAATAATGAACTCTAAAAATACGCAGTTAATGGCTAATTGTTTATTCATTAATTAGCTATAACCACTTAATTTTATTTGAATAGTCAAGGTTGAATCATTAAATCGTTGAATTGTTGAAGAAGATATTAAGTTAAGAAAGGAAAAAGTTGATAATACTTTTTTGATTGTTATTGTCACTAAAGGGAAATGTTCATCTACCCATGCTGAGTTTCATCTGATATTATTTAGTTAACCTCTAAAAGGCTCTATAGCGTGATTATCTATAACTCGTTTAAATTTTTATTCTATCTAATGGAACGGTATGATGTATTGGTGTGTTTTAATATTTCATGACTTGGTTTGTTGGACAGATTGACTATTTTTCTAATTAACTAAGGAAGGAGATGACAAACAGTTTAAACGTTGAAAGCTATAGACGTACATAGAATTTGTACGTGAATTTTTACACGTTTTCTTTTTTTGAGAATCTTCATGCAAAGAAACTATACAATTACTAATAAACTAATTACACTTTACACTTGACACGATTACATTGATAGGTAGAATGAGATACATACAGAGCAGTAGTGCAGATTTATGTAGTTTGTATTTTGCAATTTAAAAATTTTACGATTCTTTAATTTTTTCCAAAGTATATTTTTACGGTGGATGCGAATACTGATGACTTTATGGCGTTGGTAAAAGGTACCGAGGATTTTTCAGCTTGACCTTGTCAGTTGAGGAAACATTTGAGGAATCCACTTTCGGCTTTTTTGGCTTCCATTGATCTGGTACATCGACGTCCATATTAGATAATGTGATGGGAAGCAGTTGAGAAAAAGCTGATAAAAATAGAATAACAAAAACAAATAATAAAACGTAATGGACAAGATGACACAGATTTACAGATTTGAAGAAGACAGATACAGTTGTACAATAAGCACATTGACTAGTAAGAAAGATATAATAACATGAATGACTGGCACAAGACAATAACATATATACATAAAAGTTGTAATGTAATAATAACAATAAAATATCTATCCTCAATTGTAGTAAAATCACATAATTAGTTTGTAGGTATTTGTCTGAAATAAATAATCTATTTCTTCACGTAATAAATATAACGATATAATAACTTCATGTCATTCATTGTGCATCAGGCCTTTTGACTTTGAAACTTAAATGGTATTTGAGCTTGGTTATAATTGAAGAATCTGTTCTGTATTCTGCGTATCTGTACAATTTTAGACTGTTGTATTGACCATTCAGAATCCTAGATTTAGAGTTGAGACTTCCTTTCTTAAACAATGAGATGAGTGGGATAAGTAATTTTGATTAAATCGATTGAAGCCTCGTGATGATGATGACGAATATGATGATGATGATGATTCAGATGTTGTGATCGAAGATTTTGATTCAGATGTTAATTGATTGGTGAAAGCAGTAGTGTTGATCACTAGAGTTGAAAGGTCATGATGATGAGGATGCCCTAGTACCCAGGACTCTTTTGGTAGGAATTGTCACAGATCTATCAAAGTGATTATAGGTACATAGGGTATTTAGTTAGTGGACTCTGTAAAACAAACAAGAATAAAATTAAATCAACAACTTGTAAATATATATGTATTCTTGATGAATTATTGTGACAATTTAGGTGTCAGGAAAGAATATTTGAGAGTTTTCTTTTAAAAGTACCATGTAATTTCATGAAACTACATGGAAATAAATGTAATATATAATACAAACTACTAACCGTGTATATAAGCTGGTTGGATTCAAACGCATGGGGTCATGGGTTACTCGCTACAGGGTGAGTGATTGTAAAATCGTTCTGAACAAATTAGTCAAAAATTTTAGGAACTCTACTAATTCTAGAAATTCTGTACATACTTTTCAACATCCATCCACAACAACAAGAACAAGAACAACAATGACAACAATACACATAGACACAAAACTACTTAAGAAGAGAGCAATTTTACAAAGAGGCAGGGTTAAGGGTTACTTCTCTACTTGATTTTGAGCAAGGTCAAAGGTAAAGGTTTATAGATTTTATTTTGTTATGGATCAGGTTAATTTAATGTCAGGTTGGGTGTTTTTAATTGATGAGTGTTGGTGATTCACTTGGTTGGATTTGCTTGATTTTTTAATTTAGCAGTTCTAAATACTACAAACACTAGCTAAACTATATTCTAAACTAATCACTAATTGTATTTAACTGCAGTGTGATTAACTTGTTAATTGAAGTGTTTTTTGGTGAAGATGATGGGTAGGTTGAGTGTTTTTAGTTGGTGGGTGTGTGCGGTGAAAGTTTTTTGTTCAGAAAACTTTATGATGTATCACAGATTAAGGTTCATTTGGTGATCAGTTATCAATTCTAGTATTAACTACAAAACTTAAAGAATTAGAGGGTTATTTATAATATGACAGTTTGTACTGGAAATTAAGTCATCCATGCACAGTTTGATTTGTTCTTATATATTATATATGTAGTGAGATTATTTTGTCAAGAAACAGTTTATCTCTGAAAAAATTGATTGTTCATTTGATAAAGTTTGAAATAATAATGTCCACTGTTCCCTATATGATTTTTCTACACAGTAACACAGCTTTTTAAATGGCTAGCTTTATCAAGTACAGGACGGTTGGTCATCCCTGTGAAAAATATAATGATAATGTGTGTTGTATTGAGAATGAGCATTTTGAGCCTATGTTAAGATTGCAAATTTTAATGAGCTTAATTAGTTTTGAGTAATTCATATTTAGTTGCATTGCAGCATGATTAGTTAATAGCTCGGAGTGATAAGTTATAGTTTTTGATTATTTTTTTAGGTTTTTTTATAAAAAAAAGTTACGGTTTCAAAGCTCAATTATGTAGATAATAAATTCTGGTAAAGCGTAATTCATTTTTTAAAAAACTTTTCATATGCAAAATCAGAACAAAATCTCTTCAAATGTTTTTTTAAAAAAACATTCAGTCATTCAAGCTCTGCTGGGTCGTTAAGTAAAGTCAAACTGTGCATGTACTATGACTGTACAAAATAAGTCATAATTATTTAAATTAGTTGTATAAGTTTTTAAAAATAAATAAATCTGAGCATTATAATTTGCAACTACAAACTACATACTAAATACATATTGCTACAAGGTTAAATATTACGATTTGAAACTACAAGAGGAAAAGCTTTATACTTTAAGAAACTACTTGGCAAACTATTGCATTATGGGTATTAATATTTTGTTTGTATAATATAGAAAAGATTTTTGCTAGCGAATCAAGGACTGATTGTTTGATAAGGTGGTATCAGTGGAAACTTGCCTGTAGCGTCAACGACAACGTCCACGATATCTGGAATATTTTCGGTTTTAAAAACACACTAAGTTCATAACACTATTCCACACTAGTTTACTAGACATGCTTTGCGAGACATAAAAATATTGACTTACCCATAGTAGCATGACCTAACTGAATAATTGATGATCTGCAAAATAAAACAAATATTTTTTTAGAATATATTGTGTTAAATTTGTTTAATCTTTAATTAATACTTCTAAGTTGCATTATGCCTAAATTTTAATTATTCTCTCTTTGCCCCTAGTTTACGTTTGTGACAAATTCCACGCAAGCACTTCAAACTTAAACTCAATTTGATTTTGTTATTCCGCAGAACAAGTAATTTTTTTCGATTAGTGATTTTTTTTCTGCTTTCGTCATTACTTGGACTTATCCTCCCTTTATTGGCATCTTATCTTCCTATCTTGCCTGCTTTTTAACGTAATTTTACGTAATTGAAGGTAAGTTTATATATTTTTAAAATATTAAATACTATCTTAAACCATGCTTGGATTTGATTGAAAATGTAGGAGCAAAAAAGGCGGAGCTTGCCATACTAATTTTTTTACTATTGCCATACTAAAAATTTAGTATTGGTAGCTCCGCCTTTTTTGCTCCTACATTTTCGATCAAATCCAAGCATGTCTTAAACTCATTTTTAAAAACAAACAGGTAACCTAAATCATTATTTTAATTAATTTTTTTTCAGATTATCTTTTCGAGAAGTTTTCAGCCATGGCACACTCCAGTCTGTCTCAACCCCTCAAGATAATGAAGATGGACGGAGACATTTTCCGGATCATTTTTCTCAACCTCCAAGGATTGAGTGATGTGAACGTTTTCGAATTGACGGAGATTCAGAAAAAGAGAAGCTGCAATGTCATCGCGCTCTCCGAAACATGGCACACTTCCCGAAATTCTGACAGACGAGAGAAAGGAGTTGGAAGACGTCTCGAGATGCTTCACGTAAATCTAGGAAAGGATTGGTTCCTGCACACCGTGAAGTGCGTTTGCCACGCGGAGAAGGAACATGGGGCTGTAGGTGTTGCAGGTCACGGAATGGCCATCTTCTGCCACCAAGATCTGGTATGTCAAAGCAGAGACGTGTTTTTACCGATGTTGGAAGATGAGCTGGACCACCGACAAGCTTCACTCGTCATAAAAACTAAGGATGGTCAACACGAATGTCATCTTGTCACCTGCCACTACAAATCAGGGGAAGACAAGTTGTTCAAAAGGCTACAGTTAAGATCCACCATCAGTCATCTGTCACAAGCTCCGGCCAATGCGATTCTTGTTGTCGGTGGCGACTTCAACTGTCACCCTGATTGGCCGATGTTCGGTGAATTCATCCACCAGTTTCAGAAGATTGGAATGTCCTTGGAATCCTACAACCAATTGTGGGTGAATGCTGATCCCAGACCATGGACGCATGAATTTCAAGGAGCTCCTGGAAACATGATTGATCATGCGGCAGTCCGAACACCACGAGGGATTCGATGCACTGTGGAGTTGCTTGGAACCGGCCCAATTAGGGAAATCACGACGGATCACCCTCAGTTTCTGGAAGCTACCTTTTCCGTGGATTCTTTTCGTACAGTGCCTTACAAAACTAACACCGCGGAGTTCTATAAGAAGTTTCCCATCAGATGCAATGATTGCGGTCGTGGTTTTGAGCAAAACAACGCACACAAGACCAAGTGCCCTTACAAAGACGACGCCGCATTAGCCGAAAAGCATTGGGAAGACCAGGATGGCGAATCACATCGGAAGGGACCTGCTCCACATTCCTTAAACGTCTTGCAAACCAAGAGGAATCGAAAGACCTATTTAAAGAACAAGTTTGATCGAACTCCGGAAGACGAAGAGGAACTTGCCATCCTGAATGAAGAGGTTCCCGACCAGAGAACGGTGGCAGGAAAGGATCTTGATGACTTGAGAAGGGATCAAATGCGGAAAAGAAAATCTCACTTGAATTCTAAACGTCGTAGGACCCCGGAGGAGGATGACGAGTTGGCCCGATTGTGCGAAGAGGTACCAGACAAGGCTCCAAATTTGGCTAAACTGGATTATTCAACATTGAATTACGATCAAAAGAAGAGCAGAAAAGCCTACTTGGCTAGAAAGAGGACAAGGACTGCTGAAGAAGATGCTGAGTTAGCTCGACTACGTATCGACATCCCGGATAGAAAATTCTTAAATAAGTAATCTATATTTTTGTTTGATGATGTATGAATGACCTATTGCTGAGCCTTAGATGTGAATTTTATTTTTCCATTTTCTATTTAATTAACTATTTTCTTAAGAGTCTCGCTTTGTTTACTTATTAATATTTAATGACCATACTGTTTTGCTGACTGCTGTTTGTACTTTTATGAGCATGTTATACTGAATAATTTTAATAAATTAATAGGTCAAACTTGCTCTTTCTTCGCGCGCTCAACTTCATCTCTCCTCTTGAGCACCAACTCTCTTTGTACTTGATTCTTGTAGAATTCTGCAAAATTGTTGCCAATAATAGGAATGGGTAGAGCGATCACCAACACACCTAGATTTTATTAAAAACCACCATTTACTTTTTATTTTCAAACTAGGTATAGCAAAATTAAAGGTTTGGGGGAAGGGTCATGACAGCATTTTTGGGGACGCTAACACAATCATGTTGTTACCCGCGGTGTAACCGTTCGAATGACTAATACGGATTTGACTTTTTTCGGGTTAAGGGGCAATATTGTGAAAAATAGTTTGAAACAAAAGTTTGTCTATTTGAAACAACGGTTCGAATGACATTTGTCCCGTCCAAATTGGATGAAAACTACGCATTTGAGATTTTTGACCATTTAAAGGTCAGGGGTCAACATTTTCGATTTTTTTATTTTTGTGATCTTCGAGTTTTTGCAACCCGTTTGTAATGAGCTATTCAGATTTAAAATCGGGTGGATGGTTCTGGAGGACAGACATTTCTAGCGCTTTATATAATTGGACTAGGTTTAGAGGCCCGGCAAAGCCGAGCAAAATTAAGGGGTCATGAAAACATTTTTGGGGACGCTAACACAACCCTGTTGTTATCTTCGGTTCAAATGATGTTTTCCCCGTCCAAGTCGGATTAAAAGTACCCATTTGACCTTTTTGTCTTTTTAAAGGTCAGGGATCAACAGCTTTTAAATTCTTATTATTGCTATTCAGATTTAAAATGGGGCAAGGACACACAGACATTTCTGGCGCTTTATATAATAGGATAACAATTTAGTTTAAAAAGGTCATCATATCTCACCGCAAATGGCACACAGGCTACCGATAATTTTCCCAATGGAAGTTTCCGGGGACCTAGTAAAACACAGACACATGAAAACGGTTGTAGTACAGCATCACACTGGTTTGCATGAAATGAAGCATGAAATGAAGCATGAAATGAAGCATGAAATGAAGCATGAAATGAAGCATGAAATGAAGCATGAAATGCAACGCTATTCTTTTTTTCTATATAATTTAGGCCAATGTTGACTGTTGTTGTATAAAAAAATCCCCCAAATTTAATAGTTTTTAATTGTATTACAGATTATTCATATAAAATTATTTATAAAATGTAATAATTTATAATAATTTTGCACTGTAACTTTCTTACAAAACGACAAAAAAATATCCAAAATAACAACACAAAAAAATTAAACGAAATAGTAGCACACGTATCAATATCGGTTATTCAAAAACAACCATATTTTCAATACCGCCCTCGTAACTCAATTCTCTCTTTACAATGTTCAATGGCCTCTTCGTTTTGAATTGAAAAATCTCTCGCATCACTTCCAAATTGGCCATCTTATCGTAGTGGGTGTAATGGTTAACCTTCAGCTTGACTGGTGATCCTCTAAACAGATACCCATGTGGGGAAGCTAAGAAGGTTGTGATATGTCCGAGGGTCTCCGCATTTTGGGCCTCTTTCTTCATTTGTCCAAATATCTGCTTCTGCTCAGCCGAAATATCCTTTTCTGACACCACAGTTTTCTTGAAGGTCAGCAATTTGATTTCCTTTGGAGTCAACTGCTTTTGGAAGAGTACAAATCGGAGATCTGCTTCTGGAGCTTTTGTATTCTGCATTTCATGGGTGCAGCTCCCACCAGTACCAAACGAACGATGAATTGTAATATCTAGTCCATCGTACAGTCCAAGTTGGTCGTATCCCAAATAGGTGTAGGGCAATTTCAGATTCGGGTGTCCTGTAACAAGGGTCAAAGGGACAGTTGTCTGGTCAACAGAAGAATCCTCTGGTCCAATTTGAAAATCGAAGCCATTTGCTTGAATAATCTTCAGGACTTCCCCAACATCAGCTTTATTCAAATGAATCTCCTGGTTTAGAAGCCGGATTTGTTTGGACGGAGGGGCTATGTCATTGTGTAGTATAGTCATCAGAGAAAATGCAACCTGTCAGTGACAGACATTAATTTATTATGAATTTCTCATATTGATTAAATTACAAATCAATATTATAGCTTACTTGGATTGTTTGGTATATTTTCACTGACTCTTCCTTTCCAAGTATTTCCCAGGTCTTAATGATTTTAAATTGCTTGTCAACGGTCCAATACTTGCCCAGTGTTACATATTTGTTTGTACTTTCAGTTGAAAGTTTTTTGATTGTAGGAGGGTAGTCTTTTTGGCCAATATCCTGTTTCATTATTGCCATAGTTGGTTGAGGAGATCCAATTTCACCAATGAGCAAAATCTTGGTTGGTCTGTCCGTGTGTTCTGAGCACTGTCCATCAACTTTTGCATACACCCAACAATCATCTTCCTTACATTTGTAGTTTGAATTGTGTTTTACAAATTGCTCTCCTTTCTTGACATTTTTGAGATAAAGCCTCTCCTCGTCTTTACGACCTTTGACCAGCCAAGCATGGATTGTATCCTCATCATTGGGAATTTTTATAGTTGATCCCAATATTGGTCCAAAAAGAGCTCGAAATTTGGGATCTTTCATCATTCCAACGCTTGTTGTCAAATTGAGTCGCTGCATAAGATTTAGACGGATGATTTCGATCACCGTCGCCTTTTTTTTGGAAGAGCGACTGGGTCCTGGTCCAGACTCTTTTTTAACTGGCGAATCTGGAAAAATTATTACATGCCAATTGTATTCTTTCAAAAAAAATACCAAACTGAATTAAACAATCTGTACTTACCACTTGCAGTCAACTGTACAAAGTGTCCTCCCGTATTTTTTACAAAAACTTCTACTGGAACCAAATTAAGAGGAACAACAAATTTCATGAAGATCTCCCCGTCCAATGCGAAAAGCAATCTTGCTTTTTTAGCAGATTCGACCACCAACGGTTCATCCACATTGATAGCTTTGGACTCAACATCCTCTGGAATCAATGGAACCTGAAATTTTTATAAAAATAGGACATTAAATTTAATTATAAGAATTAAAATCCGTTTAAAAAAACTTAACATCGGATGAAAAGGTTTTTTAAAAAACTGTACCTCTTCGGGTGGACCTTGTTGTTCTCCTTCCGCCGCCTGCAACTTCGGGACCTTCCTAAAAAAAGAGCTTATGTTGCTCTGTCTCTTCATTTTTTTTAGCTTTTATTCGTAGTTTTATTATTCGCAGATTTAGTTTTATTCGTAGTTGTAGCAATTAAAATTACACTTGGGTTTAAGGAATGATGAGGAATCTTTTGTTCGGTATTTTCTATTTATGTTGCGTTCTGACCTAAAGCGCAAGTAGTCAAAGAAGCACGACTAAACTTGGTCTGCCATTGTTTTATGTAATTAATTCAGTATTTATTAATGACAGCATTATATAATTTGTTACACAAATTGTAAAAATATGCAGCGCAAACTCAGACAAATTGTTATGAAATGCAACAAAAAAAAACGTATTTTTCAGATGTTACCGTACATGTCACCGTATCCTACCGTTGTCATTGTAATAATAGCCCACCAGAAGGTTTGCGGAATACTTGAAAACATAGGGTTGTCCTCTTTCTCAGCAAAGTACGCCAAGGATGAGAAGATGAGGACCCTATCAATATATAATTGGCTGTTTTAAACAATGGTCTAAATTAGAGATAATTTATAGTTGCTTACCCCATGGCCAAAAACATCACAAGGAGACCGAGTTCTTTATAAGAATTTGTGAGAGTATAGCCCAAACTCTGCAGACCTCTGGAATGTCTTCCCAGTTTAAACACTCGGAGAATTCTCATTAATCGAAACACTTGCACAACTTTACGAAATGTCTCGTACTCATCTTCCTCCCCGATCCCCCTCTTCGATTCGATAAGAAAGAGGGAGATATAATAAGGCATTATTGCTAAAAGGTCTATAAAGTTTAGTGCTCCTTGCAAAAACTTTCGCTTATTTGGAGAAAATATTAAACGAAGCACATATTCCAAGGTGAACCAAGTAATGCAGAGCTCTTCGATTCCGGCCAAGTAAGTATTATCCACGAGCACCATTTCTTCTTCGTGAGGATTTTGGGCTCCAGCCTTTGGACGAGCGATTCCTTTTTCTAATTCCGCATCACATTCCGTATCCGTTTCATTCCGACACTCGTACATCTGCATCGAGGGCATTGTGTTGAGGGTGAGAGCAATTGTCGATAACATGATGAAGAATATAGATATCACTGCAACAATCTGGGATTAAATTACAAACCTCGTTAGTCTCATTGATTGTTTATCGATTGACAATATACATATTTTTTAAAGACATACTCGTGCAACGAAAGAAGAGGTAGGCTTTTCCATAATATCCCAGCCAATTTTTTGAAACTTTGCCCAAGCACCTATAAACATATACATCAAATATGTTAAACTTTCTCCAATATTATAAATCTTGTATATTAGAATATATATTGACCTTCGCCAAAATCTTCATCCTCAAGTTGGTTCAAGGCTTCACCTTCCTTTCTCATCTCGTCAAAGACTTGCTCTTGTCGCATGTTAAACTTGTGCTGGCAACAGTTTTCAAGGAAGACAGAGTCTATACCCCAGTATTCCAAGTCTTCAGCGAAGGCTAGAACACAAACCTCTTGGACAAGGTGGAGTTTCCCAGTCCGATAAAAGTTTAAAATTGAGCTAAAAGACAGGGGATGCCTAAAATATGAAATGCATAGACGTTAACAAATTATTTTTTTTATAAAAGATTAAAATTTGGCTACCGTTTTATAAAAAAATGCATACCTGTCAAAGTAGAACTCTTGATCGACAAGGGAATAATCATCGCACAACTCTAGTAAGGCTTCATGACTATTGCTTGACCTGAGTTGACCAAGTCGTGTATGAGGTAATCTGTCCAGCGTCTTCCAGAGACATTCATGTCGCTCCCCACCAATGTTAAGTACTACCCTCTTGGCCTGCCTCAGGCTTCTCTGGATGAGAAAGGGCTCCGGTGGCTGGGGCCTACATTTCAAAAATACATTACATATTATGTAGTCGACATTTTACATGGTCACTTTATTGGATATTTACATGAACCGGCAGCCCGCTGTCATCTCCATAATGTCCTCTTCCATGCTGAAATCACGTCGTCCTGACACTGGGTTCACGGGGACGTACCGCGGCGACCGCTCCATCTGAAAAAAAACAATATGTTTATTTTCATAAGGTTTGTTAAATTATGTATTAGTTCACAACTACGTCAAAATACATCACCTTTAAATAATCACTTTCTGTGTCTACGCTTTCATACTCATCACAACAAAGTCTTATTGATGCCGCTACGAACTGAACTGAGAATAACCCCATTATATATAGCTTATCAAGACTATTATATTTATGGCTTTCTTCGTAGCCCAAGTGTATTTTTTAAAACGCACAATCTAAACTTTTAAAGATTCAATATATCTGAAACTGTCGAAAACAAGACAGAAACAGACAAGTCGACAGGTTGCAGGGAGCAATCTGTATCAAACTTGTCCGTTTGGTCGATAGTCTCAAGGAGTCTGCTGGATAGTTGAAACTAATGATAAACCCTTCTGTTAGCTTTTTGTCTTGACTGTTGACTAAGCCACCAACATTTTTATGTAAACAAACACTGACAACCATCAGGTTTATTTTCTCAAGTCAGAAATCCCCATTTCATTCCCGTCCTTCCGTTCGACAAATGTTCCATCACCCACAAAGCTGTCTTAATCTACAATGTTTTGCTAAACAAACTGAACTTCCTTGATAGAAGTATTTCCGATTTTTAGTAAAACGTGCTCCACAAATAATAATGTTCTTCTCCTATCTCAAAATTATATACTACAAAAGCAATTTCGAACGTTCCATATATTTATTTCGAAGCAGTTCTAATTTCTTTTATAATATGTCTCCAAGCAAAAAAAAGCTTTAAGACCTCTGTACCGTACTCAGTCACAGTCTTTAAAACACTAACGATCCCCAAACTAACCTCTTTTCTATACATAACACAAATTGAAGAAATAATATTTACTATACCTAACTACTAAAAGGTGTATGTATTATTTCTGTGCTTAATTACATTATGCCGTGCTCAGAATACAAATAGAAGCCAACTCAGAACAAAAAAAAATAGTCTAGGAAGGCAAACTATTATAGAAATTCATAGTCACAATAATAAGTCAAGCCTTTCAAGTTATTATAGTACTGCTGCCCTAGTCTTTCTGGCTTTATTGTATTGTTTGTGCATAATAATGCAAGACTGTATAAAATGTAATGATAAGCAAACTATGTGTCCGTGCCAATAATGCATCTTATAGATTCCTTCTTTTGCTATGTGAAAGTCATGAATATTAATAAGGAATCAATACTGCAAATTGCAGTGTAATTTAATTATTTACAAATGCCACCCCTGACATAGACAACCAACAGACAATAAGACACTTGTCTCATGTCTGTCACCAACAAGACGCTTGTCGAAAACACAACTCTATAAATAAACCTCTATCGACCACCGCTCTTGTAGTCATAATTAGACTACAGAGTGGGTAGCATACATAATTGTAATGTTACATGAGAGAAAAAACAATTGTTTGACACATTAGATTATAGTCAAACCCAACTATGATTTAATGACAGTATTATATAGTGACATCCCGAATTACAACATTTGCTTATCATCATCAAGTCTCTTTGAAAGCATGGAAATAATTTGGCTTTAGCATGCAGTGTGGCCTCTTAATTAAGTATAGTATAAGGTTACAAATACTACTTATAATAGTTTATAATACATCATTACCTCTGCCCCTTCCGGACACTATACATCACGACATTTCTAGACCAAATTGGAACAAGTGAATATCCCTACTATAGACTTTTGCGGTATATGCAAAATCCCATGCACTTTGCTTCGTGATTGTGGTTTTGATTGGGCTGAGGAAAACCAACGATATATACTACAAATACTTCTTCCATGTATAATAATATATACATAGACTCTTCAGAGAGGATTGCGTGATTGATAAAAACCGGTGTAAGTAACTGAGTGAAAGTAGTCCGTTATTAAGGTATCGCCCGATAAATGATGTGAGATAAGGAGACTTTCCTGTCACATAATGTTACTCTTTGTTTCTCTTTCTGAAAGTCCAACTAATAATAAAGGAGTTAACCAATACCAACCTTTCAAATACGAAATGCTCCAATCCACCTGGAGTGGAAAGTAGTATAGTATGTAGTATAGGCATGCAACATTCCTATAAAATATTTACTTAAATATATTCCAAGAGAGAAAGAAGCAATGCCTTGTCTAAGTAAACAGGACATAAAAAACCTCCTTAGATTACTTCATATTACTGCCGACTTTCATGACTAATATTTTTATGTAGTAGCAAGCAGACCATCTATGCACACCCCGCAGGGTAATTTATCATAACCATGTTATTATTACTTATAGCCTCTCCTACCACCCAATGTGCATTCCGAAATGTGTGTCAAATGTCAAACTATTATTTTCTATTGTATGTATTGTACTGGGATAATTGTAATGACACTTATCAACCATAAGCTTATCAATTTATCACCGGTCCCAGTCATTAGGTAAAATGGAACAAGAAATTCCACACTTTTTTGTCACATTTTTATATCATTTATTACAAGTGCTCAATTATAATAATCCTGCTGCCATCAAAACACCTACTAACCTAATTCCATCATTTTCTTTTGTCCCCGTTGTACTGCTAATGGTAAAAGGGTGATGGTGGTTCCATATATTTTTTGTAGTACACAAACACGTCAGAATCGAAATCATGTTTATGAACTAATAGTCTTTGGTGGAGTACATAATAATAAATTTCTGAATGGCAACAGCAGTGGTGGTGAAAGTAATAGTAACTTTCACTTTTTACAACTGTCGAGTCAACCTATGTAGCATTTAGCTGCAGATAGCCATTACAGTTTAACAGTTATGGAGTGTTGTAGTCGTAAAAATGCTAAATGTTCCTTTTCAATCTGAAACACTGTCAGTGGAATCAAGCAAGAGAGAAAGAACACATGGAGAATCTGGGTGACAAAAAGACTACATCCAAAATCCAAAGTGTTCAATTTTATCAAACCCAGACACACATGTAATTATCACAACAACACATAAAACAGTCCACTCTCATCAATGTCTACAAGTCGATAAACAGTTCTGGCATTTTAATACTTGGGAAAGTGTATGTAGGTATGTAATGAGAGCTTTGACAAGGTTTTTTTTCAATGCACTTTAATTTAAATTATTTTAATAGCGTGCAAATCCTCACTGAATTAGGATCATAAAACTTTTTTTTAACAATTTAGGCCAGACCAGAGTCCAAAAAATGCAAACAGAATAAAAGTCTTCAAAGTATTGTAGTAGAACTGTTCACTCTTCAACTTCCAATTTCTAACTTCAATAATGACTGTTGGTTGGAAAGCAAAGAAAGGCAGGTAGTATAAGCGATGTAGTTTTTATGTAACGGTTTTTGGGAATGTTTTGTGAAGAATTTTTTCCAAGTTAGAAGTTTCAACAACCAAAAGCCTGGGTGGACCTGACATATCTCATGAATAAAAAAGTAATTCATAGGATGCCTTTCGATATATAGACATAAATCAAAAAGTCATATGTATGCATATAGAGACACATACAATGCCTAAGTAAGTGCATATTTCAGTGTTCCATTTCCCATGTTCCTGGTACACAATGGTAACCCATTCAACATCAACATTTGAACATTAAGCCGACAAAAAACTACCCAACAACCTAAATCCTTAAGCTCCTGCTTTCTTTCAAACTTTCAAAAGCTTTAGTATTTGAAATAAGGTAAAGAGGTAGAAAAGTGGACGGGAATAAAAATAAATATTTTATCAACATGAGAAAATATGACAGGAAATACAAGACGGATCTCTCCATAATTTCATGTACCCAAAGCACTATTACCGACCTATATACTTTCTATGTATTAGGATCCTCTCTAAGTAAAGCTAATAATATACTTATACTACTAATAAAATAACTTGGTATTATTATGATAATAGTCTTGAAGGGTGTTGGTGTTATTAGTAGTAGTAGTCCGTCCTTCTGCTTTCCTGCCTTTCTAAAGTTGATAATAATGTCTGCTCTTCTATTTGCTACAAATACATAATTGCATTTTTTGACAATGAATCTCATAGAAGAAGAGGAAGAAGCAGCAGTGCTGTTCTGTTAAATTAGTTCTGTTCCATAGAGGAAGTTGATGGCTTTGGCCAAAATCGATACTTATCTTGGCACGAACAAAAAACCCATTGGCAATCGACATAATAATATATAGAGACTTTCAAAGCTTCAAACACTTTTTGAAAGTATATATAGTAATGTAATGACTTTTAGAACTAAACAAACTTTGTGCAAAACCTTTATAATATAGAAAACTTCCAACTTGGACAATTGTCAGAGATACATACAAATCAGGTCTAAAAACAAAGTACATATATAAAGACTATTGTTTAACCGCACTGCAGTACAGGTTAAACAAACTATGACTGAATTGGTAAATTGGGCTTAAATATGTTGTAAAATTGACTCGTCCTATATACCAACACCTCTTAAAAATTTAAGGATAGCCACAAAAGCAGCACTATTGGTTATCAATCCATAGATTATTGAACACCTTGTTTAATCATGCCACACTTGTATTCGGCCCCTTTTCTAGCCCATAAAAAACATTACATTTCCGATACGTCGTTTTCTATTTCCTCCTACTACTGATACTACATACTACCTTTGATGTCTTTTCTAGTCACTTGAATCTGATGGTCTCATGTTCTGTCGACCCTCATTTATACCCAAGTAGTTCTAGGAGTCACGTTACCAAAAGACTACTCAGTTTATTATCTCCATATAAATATATACGAACTCTAGAGTGCAGAATCTATAACTACTGCTAGAAAAAGGTATAATTCTTAAGAGTATAAAACGAAATTGAAGAATTCCACAGAGTAACATTCGGAAGTAAGTGGGATTTCAGAAGGATTTCTACCCTCTTAAGGTTCGTGGTTTGGTTTCCTTCTAATGTTACACAAGCCTTAAGGGGAAAGCTCCAAAAGGCTTTCTTTTTTTGGAGTAAAAAAAAACTAGTTCCAATTTCTACTCATCTCTATCTCTTCTGGCTACAGTCAGATAAAATGTCTAAATGGATAGTTGGCTTGGCTAGTTAGTTTGGATCTTCGACATGGGTTTAAGATCTTTAAGGAATGATGGCAGAAAAGTTGGCTAAGCTAGATATATAGATATATATATATTATTATACACATGAGGACGAAGTTCCATATATAGAGAAAAAGAGTGTTGAGTGAAGAGTCTAGAGAGTCTTGGACAAGCGAGATATCTTAATCCGATGATATGACATATATCAAATTCAAACAAAGATTTATCTCCCTCAGAGGGAATATCTTAGAATGCTTAGAACTTAGGATTTAGAAAAGAAAAACGTATGGTCAGTACAGAAAATCCAAAGAGGATGAGAATCTACTTCAATTATAATAAATATATAGACTTTTGAGAAAGGATTAAGGTTTCTTTAAGCCAGATTGGGGAGGATAAAAATATCGAAAAAGTGGACTTTGGATCAAGTATAGTCTAGGATTATAATTCCATATTCAAGGACAAAACAGATTTATCGAGATCTTTATATGCAATTTTAATAAATCCGTACTGTTTTACATATATATTTTTAATTTTTAAAAATCTATTATATTTTGTTGTGTATTTTTTTTGCATCTTAGACTAAAGTTCATTAAAATTCATGAAAGAATCCCCAACTTGTAAATAATTGCAAATAAGCTCCATCCTCCAAAGCTTAAATCTTTAGAAAAGGCACACCTTGGAGACTTGGGAGATTGAACGAGATATTAAAGAAAGGCCCAGAATCCCACTCGGGATTATGGATTACAACTTTTTTTAAAGCATACGTACATGCATATAAATATATATATATTTTGTAGTCAATCATAAATCATTTATCTTTTTAACTCTAAAAATTTTAAAAAACAATTAAAAAAAAAACTCACGTCAAAACTTTCTCCTCGTATCCCCTCCATTTTCACAACCGTTTATGGATGAACTTCTACACGAATAAAAAATCACTCGCTGGGTCGCGAATGCTGCTGAGATTTAACATTTTAACACATTTTTCAATTTCAAATCGGCATTATGATTATCGTGGAATCATTTTAATCCAAGTTTGATTAACATTTTAAATTTTTTAAATGTTTAGTTGATTAACTTTTTTTCTTTTTATGATATCGCCAAATAGTTCTGATTGATCCTTGTTTTAAAAGCAGGAGAAGATGTGGAATTTGTTTGATGATGTTTACACTTCCTGAAGTTCCTTGAGTATCTCTTGGACAAATTAGAACAACTCGGAGTAGTAGTGGCCTCTCCCACTTGAACCATTATGGATTAAAACTTTTAAAACTTTGTGAACTGAATGAGCCATGAGCAATTAATTATATATATAAGAGATTGTAAAATATATCACTGTGCTTTTATCATCATGATTCTTATTTGATTTCGAGCTGTTGAAAAAAATATTCGTACTATTTTATGTGTATTAAAATGAGAATGGAGGAAGGCTTTTGTAAACTTTTTATATATGTGTGTGTGTTATTTTGTGCAGTATTTATTTATTTTTTACTTTTGAGATTTTTGAGAGTGATGATTTATTTATCGAATGAGATTGTATAGACTTGAAGGATTATTGTTCTGTTGAGTAAGAAGAAGAAGAAGTGTGGGGCTAAATTAGGTTGATTATTTTTATTTCTATTATTATTATTATTTTTGTAGGGGATATTTTTCTTTTAATAAATATTCCTCAACAACCATATTGCTTTGGTGGAAAAAAGAGAAAGTGGATATGACCCTTAGAGTAAATAGGACGACCACTGGAAGAAGGGAGCACTGCACTGGTACTTCTGGTTACTGGTCTCGTTTCATGACCGACGATGATGATATTCAATATCAATGATATTTCTACATGGCCTTCCTCTAGAGTAGACAAATGGATGGAGTGTTGTACTTTCTCTGAAGAGAGGGGTCCTCCTCTGGATTTCGGATGCTGGAGGAACACTACTACCGTTGTAATATGTATCTCTGCTACCGTACTAGGAATGTATGTATGTATATAATATCTCCGTTCAAAATGGGTATGGTGTTGAAGAAGATGAAGATGAGGATGATGGTAGTAGTGGTAGTGGTGGTGGGTCTGAGTCTGTGAGAACTTGCAAAAATCCAACAAGAGAAAGTAGTAACTGTGATCCAAAACTTCTAGAATCTAGAGCCTAAAGATCTCATGGAGACGTACGTGGCCCTCGTAGAAAATACTCCCACAGCCCAAGTCTCCCATTTCAAATGGATCTCCGAAATCCTAAAACCCAGATTTCTAACGAGTAATTTTATACATTTTGTTTAGTTATATTTATGTATGCTATATAACTTTTTAAAACTTGGATTTTTTTCTCTCACAAAGTTCCCTTTTTGTAGTACATTGTTATGTCCAAGCGTTAAAAATAAAAAAGGGTGAAAGTCGGGAAGACCAGGTCTCCCTTTCACCGACGGATGATTATTATGGTCTGAATCTTTACTGAACCAGATCTCAGTTTCCCCTCTCTCGGAGATCAAGAGTCCGAGTTTGGAATCCCTGCTTATTATATAGCAACTTGGGGCCGAGATTCCTTTCACTTTTATGTACAAGGTGAGGTATATATATGTATATACTGCTAATGAAGAAAGCAAACCGTAGTAAGCTTGTAGTGGTAGTAGTAGTACTAGTAGGTATGAGTTAAGAGATGTGACAATTGGTTTGGGGGCTCAGAATAGGTTCAACTTTAGCGGTTCTCCGATGGATAATCAATCCGTCTGCGGTGTTTAGACTCCTTCCGATACCCGGGCTTTAGCCGATGTCTCCCCGAATCCGGGTAGAACAAACACCAGCATTGCCAAACATGTATAATATAGTAGTAGTGGCAGCAGCAGCAGCAGCTGAATTGTGAGGCTCTACTTTTTGGGTGGATGGGATCATGAGATTCTATTCGTTCCAGAGGGGAAGGCCGACTTCCAGTTCCATAGGCTTCCGACTGCATCAAACACAGAGAATTCGGGGGTCCTACATTTTCTTCGCAGGTCCCGGTCGATATCTCCGTTTCCGAGACCACCGACAACTCCGAATTTCTCCAGCACTGGAATCGGTCTTCAAGCTTCGTTAAAGATGTACATGCCTGTCTTTTCCCCGTACCCGACAGTACCAGAGTCAGAGCATCATCGCTACTAGAGTTTATATCTATCTCTTATTGAATATATACGAGAGAAACAAGCTTCTGGTTCCCACTGATAACATAGAATAAATATTAGTTGCCTATACCATTTTACAACTTTCCCTGATGCGGCGTTCTCAAAGATCTTGATGCAGATATAAATTTACGACAAAGTAATATACTACATTTTAATACATTCCGAATGAGAAAAAT
Source organism: Vertagopus arboreus (assembly GCA_034698485.1). NCBI lineage: Eukaryota > Metazoa > Arthropoda > Collembola > Entomobryomorpha > Isotomidae > Vertagopus > Vertagopus arboreus. The sequence goes on along the minus strand of JAQGBQ010000262.1, from coordinate 158 downwards.
CATTACATAGCCACAAAATCGCTAATCATAGTAGGCTCCCGGGTCCAACGGGTCATTTATTATTTTAGCGAATATTTAAAAAAAAACCTCAAGTACAGCTTTGCATAGCCCGAGCCAGAATGTCACGATTTGCTTTTTATACCCACTTTTAAAGATCT
>JAQGBQ010000261.1:0-28898 GCA_034698485.1 Vertagopus arboreus | reverse complement strand
AATTGTTTGTAGAATTTTTATAGCGTTTTCAAATTTGAATGTAAATTGCTTTTTCATGGAATATACAAGTGATATTAGAAATTTTGCGGAAAATGTCATTATCTTAATGTTTTTTTTAAAAAATAATTTAGAGTCTTTTTTGAAAATATTCAAAAGTGTTCCTCAGGAACTTAGGCTCTGCATTGAATGACCGAATTTTCAAAATAATACTAAAAATATCCATTGCTATTGCGATTTTTAATTAATTTGTTAAGACTTTCCTAAGTGATAATTGTAATACTTCTCTAATGTTAAAATCTTGATTCTTCAAATACCTCTCTAATGTTAAAATTTTGATAATTCCAATACCTGGCTAATGTTAAATTTCTGAAGTGACAAATTCGACCAATAATTGGGCAAGGTTGCTAGGGTAATATTCGAAAAATTATTTTCCAAAAAATGATCCCATGAGAAAGGTTTTTCATGATTTATTCTGGACCTTGGCGACCGCTTTGTCAAAAGAAATTGTATCCATGAGAAGTGTAATTTTAAAAATCGCTAACCCCCATGGCTACCGACAACTACTATCCCATTCCAAAGGGTTAATAATAATGAGAGAGGTTGGCTGGTTGGAATTAGGGGGCAACAATCTCTCCATTCATTCATGAACTGTATTCTTGAATTAATATATAATGACATGGACATCTTCTCAACAATGTAACACAATGTAACAATCCAACAAACATGACTAAGTTTGCAAGAAGCTTCTTCTTCAGGCCTTTGACTTTGGCAATCAAATCGCCCTATTCCGCCTTTTCATCTTGTCATTTTCATGCGACGATCTTCTATACATCAAAGAGATTCCTTCTTTTGATATCATGTTAATTAACCTTTTTAAATTATTATTGTCAATAGTTAACTGTTATCTAATAGCTGTTTTTGTGCAATGCATAATAATAAATACAACCACTAATTTCATGACATCTTGAAAACCCAATTACTTTTAAAGGGTTCAGATTATTCTCGTATCGTGTTTCATTTCTCAGCGCCTCCAACTTGCTAACTTAATAGCTGCAGTTAGTGGTTAAATGTGGTATTCAAAAATTAAATGAATGGTTGGTGGTTTTTGGTCAGAACAAGACTGTTAATGTACCGCGTGATCTGTATTCCAAAACTACATTATCTTCAATTTTGCAATAAATTACGAATCAAAATATCCAAGTTTTATTGATTATTAAAGATAAAGTGTTAAATAAAATATTTATTTGCACAAGTATTGGACATGATCTAGTGAATCAGGAAATTAGACAATAAATTGAACTTGTTGTGAGTCATTGACATTCAGACAAATCGAGGAGTATTATTATTGGGCCATCAAATCACCACCAATTGTTAAGTTACAATACAATGGGCTATGCAATTAATCAAAACATCAAAACATTTAGCAGTCTTATTTTCTTATCCACAGAGTTAAACCATCCATCCATGGAACTGTCTCGGGAATTGCTAAAATCATGCTCGGGCGTTTTTTTAGGAATGACCTATGCACATTTTTTAAAACTTTTATTATTAAAGTCCACGTTTGGATTTCGTTGAGGAAGTGTACTTGAGCTGACATTGAATAACGGAGAAAAGCATTTTAGGACCCGAAAGGGGTCATTAGTCTTTGAATTCTTCTGTCCGTCCAGTTAATAAAATATTGAAATCAGTCACAAAAAGTACATTTGACATTTCCGGATTTCCTTTAAAACCTTTACGTTATTTTTTATTGTTGTCATCAGTCATCACATGGTTTTATTGTCATGTTCTACAACAAAAACTCCATTTCTGTTATTGTTATCCTGGCAGTCTCAAATCTCAAAACCATGTTAACTTCAGCCTTCATAACAATCAAAATTTTATTACCATTGTAAAGCATTGTTGTGGCACGAGATTCCCAAGTGAATCTTTCGCAAAAATTAATTCCTCTTAGATATTCTATGAGGTTTCAGAATTTTTAAGATTTGCAAATGAAATAAGAGCTTTTAGTCAAACTTGCGGTTGACTCCAAATTATTCCAACACAATGCCATCGCTAAGAAATAAAGCTTAAAGTTCTAAAAATTCTAATTCTATTCTAAACGGTACATGAAAAAGAGACTGGGAGTTGTTGTTTGCTTGTTGGTCGTGGTGGTCATAAAAATAATTTCTACGGTATTTCGGAATATTGAGTCCAATTACATAAGAAGCAAAAGCGGTTTGCAGATCCCTTCGCCCATTATTTCTGTCACGAATTTCGAGCACGGTTCAATTACTTCACACAACTTCAAATAAGACTGGACTAATCTGGTCCAAATATTTATGATTATTTTTGTATTATTGAGTGAGACGAACGAAATTGAACTTGTGTTTCTGGTTCAGAGAGGAAATATTTGCGAAACAGAAGCGTTCAGTTATTTCCTATTGATGGATTTTTTATTTGAGCATGAAATGTCCCTAAATAATATTAATACAAAGCGACTGCACGATTTGCACTTGTTGTAAAATAATATCCCGAAAATCTTGTACCGTTATCTAAAATATAAGTCTTGAGTTTGTTGAAACCGGTTCCGAATTTCTGACTTTTTCGACCTCATCTTTGTCTACGTTGATCAAATGTGTTCATGTTCATATATATATTATTATGCATGTATGCTTTTGGAATATGCTGTGCGTAGTAATGCATGTCAATCAATTGCTGTGAATGACCATCATCTCATCTTCAAGTAATGCATTTAAGAGAGTTATAGGAGTTACGCGAATATTTAGTCAAGGAACGAGTTTTTAAGAAATTATAAACTTTTAGCAACTTATTAACTCTGGCTTTATTCTCTCCTCCTTTGGCACAAAAGACTGGTTTATGATCCATTCAGCCCTAAAATGAATATTTATTCTCTTAATACTGATTATATATTATGAACAAAACGGGCTTCTGTTTCTTCTGTCTTTGTATTTATGTCTATTTCATAAACATTTTATTATCTACATACGATTCTTTTAAAGTAATCTTTTACAAAGATATCGCAATGAGAAATTAAATAATCAAAAAATGAGCTTGCAATATTATTAAAATAGGATTCAATGAATAAATTAATCTACACATTAATTATATCCACCGTATAATAGTGCTTGAATTTCACCTCGTAAACACAAATGCATTATTATTATGTGCTATCGAAAGTATGTAGTTGATTACAAAGGAAACTTACTTAATTTTTTTTAATTGTTTAATTACAGATGAGGTTGACAAAGTCCTAAGTTTCGAAGGACAGTCAGACGACCAATTGAGATTGCTGAGCAGAAGAAGCGAAAGTATTTTCATAGGAGGAAAGGATGCCTTCCACAATTTCACTCTTAACAAAAACAATAAAGTTGAACATTCCGTAAGTCATCATAAAACATTTAATTGTTAATTAGTAATTATGCCTAACCACCATCCATCATTTTAATAAATGCATAAAGTATGAAGTATGCATGCAATATCCTTGCTTAAAACTTAGTTAGAACAAGACTGTCAATGTGTCAATCAAATACCATAATTCCCATCAATCATTAATACAAGATCTTAGGGCTGTTCGTAAATTATTCCGTGATTAAAACATATACAACATACCAATTTATACGAATATTCCAAATATATTTGTAAAACAGGCTTCATCAACGTTTAATTACGAACTCGGTTTGCAAAAATGTATGTAATGGGGTAGCGGTTGCTTATCATTTACATTATCAAGCTTGTTTGGTAGTTTAAAAGGTAATTAGATTCAACTTAAAGTATTGAAACAAGACGGAAATTCGATTAAAATATAATTAAACACCTTTTTGAATTGATATTGTCGTTTTGCAAGGAAATAATAACTGCTGATTAGTGAAGCAGGTTTTATGCACGATGTTGTTTCTTGATTGAACAAGTAAGTCAGATATTATGAGAAGGATGTTGTGGTATGTTCAATTTACAATTTAATAATAATTAAGTGCCGTTCTTAACTAAATTAAGTCTTTTATTGCCAACGAACGGTTAATGAATTTGCATACACCAATAATGACTTTTTTTTAGAATTGTGAGAAGGCAAGCATAACGAATTTATTTTAAAAACATTGTATTTTTCAGACTGAAAATTGGAAAGTGCCCAAAGAGTTCCAAGAAGATTGCAAGTACAAGGGTCAATCAGAATCCAAATGTCATAATTTCATTCGAGTATTCCACGGGCCAGTCGTTAAAAAGAACAATTCGTACCTCATGTGTGGCACGAATGCTTTCAAGCCAAGATGTCGATGGTACTCGGCTGACCTGAGGTCACACACCAACGAGTCTTCCGGCGTTGGCTACAGTCCATTCGACCCGACTCATCCCTCAACTTCCGTCCTTCATCAAGATTCCGTTTACGCTGCCACAGTTGCCGACTTTGGCGGAACAGACTCCCTGATTTACAAACGGCCGTTGAGAACTGAACAGTATTACAATATTCATTTGAACAGTAAGTTTCGTTTATATTATTTCTTCCACAAAATAAGGATTTCCGTTAAACTGTGTGTCTAATGGGTGGTATTATATGTTTGTCTTTTTCAATAGGTCCAGCATTCGTGTCATCTCGAAGCTTTGGTGACTTAGCCTTGTTTTTCTTCCGTGAGTCAGCCGTAGAACATTCGAATTGTGGGAAGCGAGTTTATAGCCGGGTTGGTCGAATCTGTGGACAAGACAATGGGGGACGGAAGCACAAGGATCGATTTACAACCTTCCTTAAAGCCAGACTCAATTGTTCAATTCCTGGGGAATTCCCTTTCTATTTTGATCATATTCGTAAGTACAACATCAAATCATTTTTAAGCTTCTTCTATTATTATTAATTCCGTAATTCGAGTAGGAAGTCATTTAAACGGATTTATGAAAAACGGGGTAAATTATTTTAGATCCAATTTATGGATCTGGTTACAGCCTTTGAATTAGGCTTATATAGTCTAGTAGACTCTTAAAAATAGTCGAAGCGAAAAAAGCTAACAATTTGTCATAAAATTTTGTAAAAAGTCTCTGAAAATGTTCTGTCAATTTAAAAGAATAATGGCGAAAATGTTTCTCGAAAAGCTTTAAACTGTTTCTTGATTGAAGAATGAGATCATTTCCTTTTCATCCTTTCGGCTCATCCGAGTATAATCATTCTTCTTTTTAAAATAGTAAAACCTTTGAAATATTGACACCTCTAAGCCATTTCGTCCGCTACATAAGCAACAGTTGAACAAAACACGTCATTTATATTTATACTACGGACTAAACTGAAGAATAAACTTGCATGGTTTCCAACAAACTTGAAATGAATCTTGTCTCAGTAGTAGTAAAAATCACAATTGGTTTAACACCTGGGAAAGTGAGAAAGATTTACGGAACAATAAAATCAGAAAGGAATGAACACTTTTTCTTTGAGACTATTCAAGCTATTGTATTCAGAAAATTGCATTGAGATTTTTGAGACTCTGAAAACTAGCCGTCTATACTGTCTATACGCCCATCACTTTTAGTAATTTAGTAGTTACTTACTACCTTCAATCTTGAATCTTAAAATTGAAAAAAAATCTGACTACCTAGATTCCTACACAGGGTTAGTCCGTTATTTAAGTAATTTAGACAAATATTCCACATTTCCTGTTTTTCAGCATATTTTTTTAAAGAAAAGATGAATATGAATGGAAATCCAATCTATCAACTATTGGAAAACTTGCCTTATTATGTAGCAGTTAATTGATATTGGTATTTTGGTTGGATGGTGATTAATTATTTCTATTATTATTTACTTATACAGAGGATACAAGTGAAATCTTTTTGAACGCGGAGACAAAGGAAGAAATGTTGTATGCAGTATTTACAACGGCACCAAATAGCATCGGAGCGTCCGCCGTTTGCTCCTTTTATATGAAAGATATCCTTAAAGTATTCGACGGAGCTTTTAAAGGACAGTCATCTCTTCAATCTAATTGGTTACCAATTCCTCAAAGCGAAGTGCCTAAACCGAGACCAGGTCAATGTTCCAATGACCCTACCCAACAACCGGATTCCACATCTACTGCTTTCCTCAAAGGTCACCCCCTCATGGACGAGGCTGTTCAGGGTCAAGCTGTTTTAATTTACACTTCAAATACAGACAAGTTTGTCACTGTTACGGTGGACCATTCACCTGAAGTTTCTCCTTATCATATACTCTATATTGGAACAGGTAATGCATTATATCATATGACATTAAGATAATCAAAACGAAATGAAATCAAACATTTGACTAAATATTTTTTTCGTGACATTTCATAGATACGGGGAAAGTGTACAAAGGAATTGTGAATGGAAGTGGTTCAGAAGTGATTGACTTAAATAGTATTAGTTCACTGAAGAGCGTCATTTCTCAATCCTGGGATGTGTTTGCCAATCAGTCAATTAAATCTCTGGAGCTATTGGGTCCCAAAAAGCTTCTTGTGCTCTCCGGAAGTCAAATGAGTGTTATAGAGGTTAACAATTGCGAGAAATTTCGTTCTTGTTTCAAATGCTTGTCCATTCGAGATCCGCATTGTGGTTGGGACAATGTGAGTCAGAAGTGCATGGCCAAATACCCCGAAGTACCTCACAAAGAGCGAGATCAGCAATTTATGCAAGACGTCGTTGGAGGTGACACTAACTTATGTCCAGCAGGTACTTTAATTGACATTTTTATAGCTTCAATTTTCAAAGAACGTTGTAATAATTTTGGCATACTTTGAATTTCTAGAAGATCCAAATACGAACGAGATTCCGGATGCGAATCAATTGAAGAGCACGGCTGAGAATGGTAAGTCTTCATATACAATATTATTTTATAAATTCCCCACAACTATAATATTCATAATAATTTATTTCTGGTCACAGACGGTAAAGATGATGAAGAATGCTGCACATGTTCAACCAGCACAACTGTTTCCAGTTCCAACAATCCTGACCTTAGCGATTCTGGCCCATCATCTGAAAAGAGTGCAATACAGCCACGCAATGAATCAGTTAGTGACAATGAAATCCCACAACTTGGAAAGAACTATCAAGAACAAGGTAAGATCAAGATCAAGTATTTTTTTGACAATTTATTATTTCGAGAAATAACCAATTTATTTTTTATTTCTATTGCAGACTTTGAATCATATTACGTGAAATCGAGCGATGGTCTTGTGAGCAGTCAGTCTGTAATATTTGCAACAGCGTCTTCAGCCATTTTGTCTCTTTTCGTGGGATTCGCACTCGGATTTCTTCTTTGCAAATGGCTTAGCACAAGACAAAACAAGAATCCAACGTCGACGAATGCCCAACTGTCCGCAAACGAATCACAGAGATTAACAAAGCCTATAGACTTTCTTGTAAATGTGCCAACTGTGAATATAAATCATAATATGAAAAATGATCTGAACGCTTCCATTGCACCTGAGAAAACAGCCAAGAAGATTTACATATAAACAATAATTTCAGTGCAAAGTGCCCAATCAAACGTCCAAAGTATTATTATTATTGACCCTAGAGGGGTGACCATGAGATTTATAATTCATTATACCCACCGCGACTAACAAAATTTTAAACATGAATTCAAAAAGTGTCTTTTGTAAATTATGTGGCATAATGAAAACAGTTTATCCGTACTTGACATATTTTTATATGCTTTTGTATTATTATGCTTGAGGCTCGATAGAGAGACAAATATCGGTTTTGTGTTGATATTGAATATTATGTATGATTGTTTTTTTTATTTTATGAATTTTGTTCCAAAAAATATTTTGGAATTTATTGTAAAAGTGCCTGAGCAGTTATTATTATTATAGTTAGTATTCAGACTCTTGTGTTCATTACTTTTTTAAGTGTTTCTTTTAAAATTTCAAAGCATATTGAACTATTTAAAATCTTTTAACGTCTCAGCAATATTATTATTGTACTATTTCGTTACGTTATGTTTTATTTGCTTTGAGTTTATTTTTTTTTTTTACATAGCTGTGATCTGTGATATTCTATGCCTCGTCTGTCCACGAGGTTTCATAGTTATGTATCGATTAGGCAAAAAATATTACTGATTATTTTATTACAATAAAAATATTATCAAAAACAGACTAAAATCGATGAGTTTTTCAAGCATGATTTCATTTGCAGAGTAATTAATCAAGACAACAACCATCAATGTGTGGATAAATATACCAATTTCTTTAATTCACAGATAATTTTTTGTATCGTACACTTTGTAATATGTTCATTAACTGACATTAAAAAATCTCTAACTGATTGGAGAGAGGTTGACGATACAATCTTTACACAAAGGTAAACCGGAATTTATGTACAAGATCTAATATCAATCGCAAATATATTTAAAATAAAATTCAACAAAGTCAAAACACCAATTATTAAAAGCCGTAATTAATTCTAATTACTACACACATACCTGTTAAATTTAATAATACACATATATAGAATAGCTAATTAAATACCAGGAATTTGAAAATATTTTCGGGGATTACGAATATTTACGAAGGGACAGAATCCGAAAAATTAATTCCCAATTTACTACAGCGCTTCTCACAGTAACTCTTTAGGCTTCGACCGGCTCTGTTAAAAATCAACAATAGGCACATATTTAATTAACATCATAATTGATTACTGCCCATATATAATTTTAAACTTACTGATAAATGTGGTTACTGTGATCATTATATGAAAAACAATTAGTAAATACTAGAAGAAGATCTGAAATGAACTCTTCATTGCAGGTGTACACCATAGAATTCAACTTGTACTTAATCGTCCCCAGGTCCATCGGATCCTTCACGATCTCGTGGTAGTCCGGAGCCTATATAAAAATTACCAGAATCAGTAAACGGCTCTGTTAACTTTGCTCTTTAAGCAAATTGCCAAAATTGTGAACCTCAGTTCTTGTCACCGGCTTTAAAAAAGGCCAAGCATCATTTTGCTTCATGACATCAGAGATCAGCTTGTCCAACATGACGTTATCCAACTCACCATTCTCTACTCTATTATTTGTGTTCATCCTCTGAAGACGTGTCCTTTTTTTCCCATCAGTTGATTGATCATTAGCATCAATAGATGGTTTTCGAGTGTTGTAGCTGGAATCATTTGAGGTCTCACTTGTTTCGTTTTCTTTAGAGTCACTTCTTAGGCGCTTTGCAGCGTTTGCTATTTTCTCAGCTGCTACAGAAGCACTCTTCCGTTTACGTCCACGACCAACCTGCTCTTCTTCTTCACTTTCACTTTCATCCTCGTACGTTTTTTGAACTGATCGTGTTGGGTATGTGCTTGAACTTGCTCCAGCGTTGGTACGCTTTCGACTGGGCGTAAACTTGACCTTTACAACTTCTCTTTTTTCTTCTTCTTCCTCCTCCTCTTCTTCATCTTCGCTAATGATGTTTCTGTCACTTGAACTTTCGTCTTCTATTACTCTCTTTCTTCCTCTCACTGCTGAATATAAAAAACGATAATTTTTTAAAATTAACATCAAATAATATAACAAAAACAACAGTTTGTATAAAATAGTTTTATGCAATACCTTTTTCAAGCTTTGGGGGTTCTGCAGATGGAGTACTTGATCTGGACTCTTCGCTGAGTGTTTTTTCATCTTCTGATTCCTCTGCACTACTTTCAGAACTGTCGTCAAAAACTAATGCTTTGACAGATCGGCTCTTTGGTGCTCCTCGTTTCTTTTTAGGATTTACACATTCTGGGCAATTCCAATCACCTCTTGGAACACGCGTTCGTGGAGGATTAAGACAAAGAAGATGATATACCAAGGGGCAGCTATCACAACAGATCACCTCTCCTCCAAATCCACACTCTGCACAAACTTCAAGATCCTCATCTTGCTGTAAGTCACTCATCTTTTTGGACCTTCCTCTTTGTGAATCATCTTCATCGGAACTGTCTAATTCATTCAATATTTCATCATCTGAAAGTACTTTACGTTTCTTACTAGGAGTCGGCAAAGGTTCAGCAGGTCTACAATCCACACAAAACCAATCCCCTTTGGGAATGTTCTGTAATAATAAACGACATGGGGTCAATAACTTGAAATTGTATGCATTTAAAAATATAAATTGGGTTTAAAAATTACCTCTAGTGGTGGTTTAAGACAGTAAGCATGATGCCCTTTATTACATTTATCACAAAGGAGCATTTTCTCTGGATCACCTTTCCGTCTGCAGACGCGGCAACGGGCGTTTAATACTGAGCGAGTCCACTCTACACTGCTGTCTGAAATTGTTACAAGGTATAAAAGGTTAGATGAGAATAACAAAAAAGATACTGAATTAGTTATAAGGATGACAATACCTAGAGTATAAAAGTGTACAAATAACTGAGAAAAACTGTTTGAAGCCATCAATGACGACTGCCATCGTTCCAAATGTGAGGAAGAGTTCATGCTGGCTTTCCAAGCTGGCTCACTTTCACCAGGTTTACTCTTTTTCTTCTTTTCGTCTTCTTTTTCTGAAAATCACAAAGCAACATATTAGTAAATTAACATATACCTAATTGAAACGGTTTTAAGCAATGAAAAATAAAATGTAAATGGTCAATACATACCTACTAGTGGACGATTCATAAACTTTCCCTCGACACCTTGTTGAAGCTGGAGTATAGCACAAGCAAGGTCTTTCACTACCGGTAAAATGTCAGTTGTTTCTGACGAAGTGGATGATCCTTAAATAAATATAAAATCACCCAATTAGATTAGAAATCTTAACTAAAAATAAATCATTCAAACTGTTTGGTTATAATACGAAGAATCTCAGAGGTAGTGACGAATGATTTTGAAATGTCATATTGAATCAAACCAATCTGTATGCATCATTGAAATTACATGTTCAATAGGCGAATTATTTTTTGACTCATAAACTTACTGGTGTTGGGAAATTCCAGTGCGTTCTTCTCTCCACCCCATTTTAAAACTTTGGTACCGGCTTTAAAGCTCCGAGATTCCATTGCACTCCTCCACTCGGTTCTATCATCAACCTGTAAAGTAACAGACAACTATATTAAATTCATAAATTTGAGCAAATAAGTTGAGCAAGTTGTCAAAAATACCTTGAGTGATCCAAGACCTCCAAGAAACATCTTTTCCTCTGTCTCTAAGATGAGGTCCCTAAGTTGAAGCTCCATAATAGTGTTAATAGGGGTATTCCATGGGAATCCAAGATGAAGATCTGCAGAAGTCTTAGAGGAGCCGGCTTTTCTTTGGGGCCTTCGTTCGGGTGCAGACGCAATATTTTCTGGATAGGTTTTATCTTGATTCAGTTTTGTTACTGGACATTTCTTGATTATGCTTTTAAGATTATCCTTTTCATCTACAAGGCTCTGTCTCAATTCCTTTTCTCTTATTCCACGAGGGGTTAGTCCTGCAATGAGGGAATCAATTTGGTCCGGATCCCAGAAGAAAGCCCATTTAGCTCGGGGCAAATCAGGACAGTGAACTGGACAAGAATCTTTGTCACCAGTGCAAACTCCAAAGACCGATGGACGAACTGCTTCTTTCTCTTTTTTACCAGGTGTGACAGGAGTCTTTTTCTTGGGAGTTTTCTTTGGGGATAACAACGAATTTTCTTTATCACTTCCTTCCTTATCAATCTGTTTCAGCTACGGAACAGATAAAGCAGGTATTAAAATTAGATCAGTTTTCAAATTAGAGCAGTTTTTTGTAAATAAAAAAATTAAATGCATACCTTCTTCAAATTTTCTTTAATAAAATTGACATCGTCCAAGTTGACACTATCCCAACACGGAGTTGGAGTTGGCAAGCATTCACCAAGAAATTCGTCATCATACTCGACGAAAAGACCGGACACTGTTGGAAAAACCCAATACCTTCTATATGCTCTGTCACGTCCAAAAGGATGAGATCCAAGTTTCCTCTCGTGTTTGCTAATTTGATCTAAAAGTTCAGCCTCTTTCCACAGAAAATCCTGTTTTCTTCTTGCCGTCTCTTTATCTCTATTTGTTAAAGCCGTCTGAATTTGTTCTTCAGTTAACAGGGGTTTCTCCGGTTGCTTTTCGGGCTCTTTAGATTTTTTCACCGACTTCTCCTTTCCTCCTTCTTTGCTATCAGTTTCATCCGCAACAGCTTCAGCTTTTAATGCATTCGGATCGTTGTCCGCTTTAAGCTTTTGTCTGCAATCCAACCAAACAATAATGTAACACAACACTAAAATATTACAACAAAATGAAAAAGAAACACAAACCTCCACAAATGATCCTCAGTCTCTTTTCGCTTTTCAGCAGCTTGTAAAGTCCTCAAGTCATTTCTTGCTTGTTTGAACCGATCGTAACTGTCGTCTTGAATGTCCTTTACTGCAGAATACGATAGAATTTGATGTATCAAAGATTGTATGACCTTCAATTTTTCTTCCATGTTCAAATCAAACACGGTTCCTGATGTCAAAGTTTGAAGTATCTGAGGCTCTTCTATTCTCAACTGAAGTCCTGGATCCTCGTTTTCATTGCAACTTCCTCTAGCTTGTGGAGACTGTCTAGCCCCAGATGCAAGCAGATGAAGTCGAAGAACTTCGGTTAGTGTAGAGTAATCAACACCAAGTTTATAAAGAGGAGTGTTTTGATACACAAACGACCAAGTGGCTGCAGCAGTAGCATGATCAATCGCCTCATCAACACTTATTTCTTCTCCTATCGCACTTAATGGTAGCTCTGTAATGTAATAATGTAAATGTTTATGAGCAAATAAGCAATAAAATCAAATAAGCTTGACAACGTACCAGGATCTGCAGTATCTTCCTTGGCTATTTCAATTTGTTCTCCTTCTTGTAATCGAAATATAGTTTTTAACAGCACCTGCAGAATGTCGCTAAATGGTCCCGCTATTTCATTACTTGTGAGAGCTCGTTCTAACGAGTCAAAGTTGATGCCACTAGTAAAGCTATCTCGAACTTTAAGGATAGTAGAGTAAGAGTTGACAAATTCCAATACCATCATAAATTCACCAAACAGATTGTTTGGAATTTTACACGAAACTGGATCTGGGGTTGGAAGGTCCTGAAAGTTACAATCAAGAAATAAATTAAATTAAAACTGCTGTAGTAAGCATGTGATAATAATTTGTTGATTTAGAAATCTCAGAGGTAGTGACGAAAGATTTTTTAAATATCATCGTTAATCAAAAATGAATCTGTATGCATCATTGAAGTTGTAATTGAACCTTAAAACCAGTTCACACGTTAACATATTACAGATACCTACCTTTAAATCTTCGACTTCCAAGTCTTCTTTGGGTTTAAACCACAACTTTTTGAAATCTGCGATCATCTGCCGCTGTAATTTGTTTTTCTCACGTTCCTTTGCTTTGCGCTCTAGTTCGATTTGCTTCAATTCTTGAGGTGTCAACAGTTTCTCTCTATAAAACAAACATGATATTGTATTTAAATTAACACCCACGATATATTAATAATTCCGAAAACACGATTTTGCATTACTTTTTGGGCTTTGGCTCCACTTTGCCAGCAGATTTCTTTGCACTTCCTTTTGAACTGTCACTGGTTTTCGGTGTCTTGACACCTTTTCCTGCAGGGGTGGTTTTCGGGCTGGTTTTACTCTCATCACGTATTTTACTAACACTGGTTTTTTTGGCTCCTTTTTCGGTTGTTTCTTTTTGGGATGATCTTGATTTTGATGGAGTAGCTTTTAAAGGTCCAAGCGACACTTCAAATTCAGGAGCTTTTCCAACAAACAAATCTTCAAACTTTACCTTGCTGAGTCCTAATTTATTGATTAAGTCAGACTGAAAGTTAAAAGCGTTGGGTGTTAAAATTAGACTCAATATTTACAAACAAATAACAGTTTAAAACAGATAAGTACCTTGAGGACGAACTTTCTACTTTGTTCGTCGTAGTCCATGGCTATCTTGAGAAGGAATTTGCATTTATCTCTGGTAAGCAGAGTTTTTTCTCTTTTGACATCAATTGCTTCCAAAATGTGGACTTCAGTAACATCGGCATCAGGATCAACTTCTTCAACTTCATAGCGAAATAAGTCAGGCGAAGGACCCCAACTGTCATCCCTAGAATAAATGCAATATCTTTGTAGAACAAGCGTATGTAAGTAAAGAATTTTATGAGGTATTGAACTCACTTTAAGTAATCATTGTTCTCTGCTTCTCCTTTGGAAATCTGCTCTTTTTTGTACGCTTCAATTTCAGTCGGAGTTGGTGGAATTATGCTAACCACACGAGACTTGCACCTATAAAATACCAAACAAATTAAAACCCTTCGTCCGCCACATAATATAGTAGTAGCAGATTTGAGAAGAGAAGCAAAGCATACCATAGATTTCCAATGACAGCCATCACCTCTTCTCCTTTGAAGTACCTATCTCTAGCGTAAACAAGAACATCATCAACCACATCTGAAGCTCTCCCTCTGGTTGTGGTCATAGCCAGGTATAGCAGAGACTTCTTGAGCTACACGAGATAAAATATTAGCTTAAGAAAACTTGATAAGATACGTTTTCCACTGAAATATATATTAATCTCACAGGTAATGGAAATGCTTTAATTTGTTTCCTTGCGAGCTTTTCAGTATCAAGGGCCTCTTGGAATGTCAAATTAGCCTTCCCAGTCAACGAACATGACCACACCATGGAATTGCAGAGAATCACTCGTTCAAAATACTCACTGTAAATGTACATTGTTAGTTCCACGTTGAACATTGTTTCCATTTAATAATTCATAAATGTAACTTACTCGTAATCTCTGAAGATTTCATTGGTGAGTTTCAGGTAGTAGACTTCTTCGTCTGACTTAAGGTTCTCAGGTGTTTTGTTAGCTTCAAACGGACGTCTTTTGATCATAGGCATCGTGAAAAAATACTTTCTGATTCTTGGTCCAAAAAATAAATACAGTAAACCTCCAACAGGTCACAGTTTGGGTGAAACGTCCTGAATGAAGAAATAAATCATAGATAGGATTAGAAATTGCATAGCATAATGACAACTTCGAGTTTAATCGTTTAAGAATCTCAGAGGTAGTGACGAAAGATTTTTTGAATATCATCGTAAATCAAAAATGAATCTGTATGCATCATTGAAATGATATATTTAAAATTGATCACAAACATCAACACACCTTTCAGTCCTTTTTGGGACAACTTCCAGTGTTACCCTGAAGAGTTCATCGCCCTTGTATCTGTAGCATAAACACAAAAAAGACAACAATTAGTTTCAATTACTTATAAAGTACATCCAATCCAACCTCAAACTATTCGACTCTGCAAGGAAATTGTGTTTTGAAATGTTAAAAGGTCAAATCTAGGTCAAGTACTTACAGCTGATAAGAAATTTGAAAATGGAAACCTGTTTCATTAACACACTCAGAATCTGACTGTCAACTGATGACCACACAATTAATTTATCGTTTCTTAATTAAAACTCGTAATTAATTGATTATAAACGAAGATCGGAATTAAATTAACTATTTAAGAGGGACGAGTTAGGCTAATTTTCGTTATTTGAGTGGGAAGCGGGCTCAGAGACGTCAAGGTAAGCCCACAAGCTATGCCAGGAAGGAGCCGAGGAGAATAGTGAACGAGACGGAGATTATTATGCAAGAACAAAAACGAACCTCAACTTACTTTATGTTTATCGAGTCGATTTCCACAATTATTCGACTCTATTTCGAAATGAATGAGCACTTCAGACCACAGAGGGATGACCACCACTGCCAATCCAATAAAAATGAGATGAGAAAGGGCGAAATTATGAAGAGTTTTCGAAAATTTCTTGCCGATCAAAGTTCTTCTTCGACCACTTTCCTCGGACTCCGCACCAACTGACTGTCAGAGGCTAAAGAAAAACTGGACGCGGGAAGTGCACAAATGCATTTCTATTCTTCACTCCCGCCTATCTCTCCATGCCCCTATCCGAATGACATTTCAAAGGTCATCGAAAATGTTTACTGCAAAAATGTGACAGTCCAAATAAAAATTTCTGGATACAGAATTTAGAGCCTAGAAAAGAGCATAGATAGATACATAGATGAATACTTTAAATTCTGAACTCTTACGGTGACTACTGGGCCCTTTTTAATCAGACTGCCACAAATAAAATGACATACAAAAGTAATGTAAAATGTAAAGCGCTTTCGTATTTTTATTAAAACTATTCAAAAGTTGCAACCCTCGTCGATACAATTATTTTTGATATATCTGTATCACATAATTTTAAATGAAATTAAACATGATCATTCGTATTCGTCGTATAGTGTTCGAAACATTAAAAACAACCACCTAACCTAATGGAATTCCTACACATTAATCATATCATTATCAGATTGCATTATCATATGGTTAAATTATATCTACTAAAGCTAAAACTAAGACTCCTCAGGAAAAAAATTGGCAGAAGTGAGGAGCAGATTCTGGTTGGCGGTATTCGCAGTATTATTAGAGTTATTTACAACAAAAGGATTATGGCGACCGTTGTTTGGATTATATGATGATAATGGAGGTTGTAAATGATTATTTGGATTTGTTCCATGCACACTAATTTCACTGGGTTCGTTATTTCCAGTAGAAGAAGTAGTGGTAGAGGATAAAGCATTTCTCCAGGGGTTTGGTGTAGCACTGCTCACACTTGATATAGTGGAGTCGTTAAACCTTATAGTTGATTGATCCTGTGTGACATCGTTTCTTGACATTGTCGAGTAAATCAAATGATTATTCGTGTGACCTGCAGGCTTTGGAATAGGAGAGAGTTCGGATTGTCCGATGGTAACCTGGGTTAAAGATGTGTCTAGGTCACGTAAAATGTGAAAGTTTCCAAATGGACGCCCAAAGTCATCTTTTGTAATCTTTATTTAAAAAAAACAATTATTAAATTGAACAGTTTTTAATTTTATATACCTTTTTTTTTTTACTTGAACGGTTAGATAAGGCGCTAGGGGTTGAAGTTTCTCGTACACTTTTGAAAGAACAAACTGCTCGTGTGCATCTCTTCTCACTCTAACGTGCATTGTTCCAGCCTGCATATTATATTTAAATATATTTTACATTATGTATGTTACACATTTTAAATTATACACTCACAATTTGACCATAGTTTAAAGTCCAGAAAAGTTCATTGCGAAACTCCAGCACCCCATCGATGGTCAGAGCTTCTCGAAGAGATTTCTCCAACTGACTGACAATATGGTGTGGAACAGTCTACGAATTAACAAAATACAACACTAAATAACTTTGTTTTGATTAGATAGATTTTATAATTATTAGCATACCTGTAAAAGGACTTGACCTGTGTACAAGCACAGGGGCCAAAGAGCGTCAAACACGGCAGCAATGATTAGAAAACTTCCTATGAGGTCAAACCATCTTGGTCTAATAAAATAAAAGTTATAAAAATTATTAAATATCCTTAAATCTAAACTTTTCAAGTACATTAGGTTGTAATTTACCCTGTTTGTAACGCAAAAGCCAGTAAAAGAAGCGTAGATGAGGCAAACGTGCCTAAAATTGCGAGCGGACTGGAATAAAATGGACTGGATAAAGGGAGTCCAAAACTAGCACAGATTCCTTGAAAATATTTTTGCAGCGTCGTACTCGTCGCTGAAAATTTATATACTTTGAGGAAAGGGTTATTATTGAATGATAAAAAGAAATGAATCATTCCCCCAACAAGTACTCCTGGAATAAATCTTCCTCTATATATCAATCAAATACATTCTGTTACATTACATTTGCTAGTACTTTTACTAGATAAGATATAATAATAATTTTATGATTACGTGTGAATATCTTGATTAGTCCCTAGAGCCACCAATTCAAGACAGTTTTTGACTGCCCAGCAGTTTAGTAAAAGTCCTAGGCATGTAACTGCAAAATGGCAAAGTACTTCTACTCTTACAAATCCAAAACTGAACGT
The DNA here is from genome assembly GCA_034698485.1 of Vertagopus arboreus. Taxonomy (NCBI): domain Eukaryota; kingdom Metazoa; phylum Arthropoda; class Collembola; order Entomobryomorpha; family Isotomidae; genus Vertagopus; species Vertagopus arboreus. The sequence goes on along the minus strand of JAQGBQ010000261.1, from coordinate 10,994 downwards.
TGTCGAAGCTTTGCCCCCATGAATGTACATTTGGCTCATTACGTCTCCTAATAACCTGTGTAATTATCAAACAGGTTTCAGATAAAGGATTAAATCTAGCCAAGCTTTATATTATGGTTATGCACTTACGTGATCACGTCGAAGAGAATAAGATAGAAAAAGGCATTGAAGGCTGGAATCATAATTGAAAACACACAGTGATTAAACAAAAACCTTGACTGAAAATTATTCATTGTTTATAAATGAGATGAGACTTACCACAACTGTTGGACTGATTCATCCATGAAAAAAGGAGAGGAAGGGCTAGAACTGCAAACGGAGACACTACGAGCTTCCGTCGATAACTCTGAACCATCCATAGTTGACTAAGACAACGGAGAGCTTTACTTTGACACCTGGCCATTCGCTCACCTGTTTGACCCTATTAAAAACAGTCAATTAATAATATAGAGTGACACAGAGCACAACAACATAATAATAATATATACAGTTGCATACCAAACTAAACCCCAGTTTCCATCGCATACTTATTCGACTTGATTGTGCACACAATATCACAGACTTATTCTGAAACTCAGGTCGGATTCTTCTTATCCAGTCCACGAGAAATTACAATACAGTCCGCACTAGTCAAATTACGGATACTGACTGGCTCTAAAATGTCTGAAATAAACGATAAAACAATTTAAGTGAAACAGCGAAAGTACAGCTTTACATTTTGAATTTGTGAATCGTTAGAGTTTACCTTGCAAAGTGCAGCGTTATTTTGCTTTGGTGTTGATGATTACAATAATAACTGTTATAAATCATTTCATAATCAACTAAATTCACATTCTGTTAGTTTAAAATAGTAACTTGACAGCTCTGTCACTTGATTCTTGATAAATTGATAAACATATTTGCGAAAATGCAAAAAATTGGCGATTTAAATTCGGCCAAGTGTAGGTTTGCCGGGTGTTTGGCTGTCGCAGGATCTAACTCTGCCGCTTTGATTTTAAATCTCACACTCGCACGTGAGACTCAAAAATCTTGTTTTTTTAAAGAAAAGTTTTCGAAATTTTTGGTTATCGTTTCCTGTGAATAAAAGGAAAACATTTGATTACAATGGTAAGGTTTTAATAAGTTGTGTTTGTTTTTAACTTTGTATTTCATATTCAATATTTTGTATTTGATTGAAAAATAAATGCAAATAATTTAAGTTTGATGAATTTTTATTTTTTTATTCATAATTTTAATTGTTTTTGTTTAGGGACGAGCAAAGAAGACACGAGGAGTTCGGCAGCAGTTTGCCCAGATGAAGCGAATGATTAGTCTCAGCGATCCAAGACTGTAAGATTGAATCAATCAATATTCATATTTAACTAATTTAATATTCATTAATTTGTAATGTGAATTTATTTAACTTGATTTACAGGAAAGCGAAAGACAGACAGCCTTCGAGAAAGAAGAAAATTATCGACCCTTCAGAACCTACAAAACGAGAAGTGTAAGCAAGATTAGTTTGTTTCATTTATATCACTCGAAAATGGCATATCTAAATTATTTGTTTAAATTTGTTAATATTATTTTTCACAGAGCTCAGACATCGTCAGCCCTATTCTTTGAATACAACAGTCAATTAGGACCTCCATACCATATCCTTTTGGATACCAATTTCATCAATTTCTCCATCAAGAACAAATTGGACATATTTCAGTCGATGATGGACTGTCTCTATGCTAAATGTTAGTTTGCAATGTTGTCCATTTTAAATTAACAAGAATTTTTTAATGTTGTTTTGTGCAAAATTGTGCAGGTACGCCATACATCACAGACTGTGTTATGGGAGAATTGGAAAAGTTGGGAAGTAAATACAGAATCGCGTTGAAGATCATTAAAGATGCGAGATTTGAACGACTACCGTGTTTCCATAAAGGAACATACGCTGATGATTGCCTTGTACAGCGTGTTACTCAGGTTTGAAATGATACTAATCAATAATTCAATTCAATGTAAATCTATTAGTAACTGAATCTAATAATATTGTGATTGATAAAATTTACAGCATAAATGTTACATCGTGGCGACGTGTGACAAAGATTTGAAGAGAAGGATCCGTAAAATTCCTGGCGTTCCGATTATGTATGTTGCCCAGCACAGGTACGTTGATCAAATAAATCATTTTATGTCTATTTACTATTTAGGTAGTGATTAAAAGCTGTAATCAATTTGTAAATTGTTTTTAGGTTTTCTATCGAAAGAATGCCGGATGCTTACGGAGCTCCTAAAAACTAGTTAGTTAAGTGGTTATCGCCTCGTTTCTTAATTACATATTCTATATGATGTTATAGACATTTTTAAATTCTATCTTTTTGTACTGTTTCAATTTTGATTGAAGTAAACACAAAAATATCCAATTCATTATATTTCGATCAACGATCAAGTCCAATTTACAGCTACACAAAATATGAAATTATTTCAATAGTTATCTTTTAATTTCAAAAATCCTTCATCCCAATCATATATTTCGTATTATTATTGTCATATTTTTATCACATTCAGTAACTACCAGTTTAATAACAAAAAAGACAACAACAAAGTAGCAATGACAATTACAACTTTTAATTTAGTCTTCTCATTTTGTGCTTCCATCATAACATTGACATCATCATACCATCTTTTACAAAAAGGTTTTTGATTTTGGCTTATGAAAGATGATGATGACGCCGCCGAGCTGGTTTCTGTTCCTAAAAGGTTGTAAAATTATTAGATGAATGTTCTTTTTATGATATTTAAAAATTTAACTTATGTACCTCAATTATTTTTGCTGCAGTGGATCGATTTGAAATGGGAATAGGTGCGTTGTGACTATGGCCTATTTTCCGATCAAGCATAGTGCCTTGGGGTCGAACAAAGTGATATTCCGGTTTGTTCCCCTGTGGAGAATATTGATGTCTCTGGTAGCCTCGACTTGCGTTTAGTTTATTTGGACTAAGGGGACCATGCTGACGATTTGATAATCCATTGTTCGTAGTACTCTCTTCCAAATAATGTCGTTGAAGCCGTTCCCGTCGGTTACTTTCACCATTCCGGTATCGTGCTGGGTCACCGTAATCACTTGTTTTGTGAGAGTCTCCAACAACATGATGTTTTACTTCTGTACTCCGTCTATTCTCAACCCATGATGAAATGGAGATGCCAGGGTCATTTTCGACTAAATCTTTCCGTGGGTATTTTCGTGGTCGTTCGCTTCGTGACCTAAATGTGTAGTTACCGTCTTCGTCTTCCAAGATTTTACAGTCACTACTGCTGTCAGAAATCAGTCTTGCTCGTTCACTTATCAGATCATCAAACTATACAGAAGGACTTAACGATTTAGTATTGATTTTATTTAGTCTGCAATTGTTCGGAAGAACTAAAAGGACTAACCTTTTGACGTAAAGTAGAGACAATGTCATCGTCTGAGGAACAATATACATCTTCTCTAAGTTGGGCTCGAATCCTCTCCGCTCGTCGTTTCATTGCTTCAGTAGTCTCGATCACCGTTAGACTTTCTTTTCTAGAACTCTGTTGATAATAATTCTTCTGCTGCTGCTGTTGCTGTTGCTCATTGGACTCTCTCAATGTGTTCCTAGTGGAACTTTCCACCAGTGGGTTAGAAACTCTGACTGATCTGTAACTTGGTAGGGTCGGTTCATCTGATCGATGAACTTCATTAAAGTCATCAATTTGGCGACGATATTTGGACGGAGGAAGTGGTGGTTTCTTAAACTCCTCTTCTGCAGGCAAATTTAGTCCAAGACGGGTTACCACGTTGGAAACAACAGACTCGTTGCTATTTTTACTCCTAGACGTTTGATATTCTTCTTTAATCCTAGACTGCTTGGCTAGTCGAAGTTTGCTGGCGCGTTCCTCAGGGTCTTCACCTTTCCCATCCAATGCATTCATATTAATGTCATGATGAACTGGATAGACCTTTGCAATTTGATGATACTTTTCGCTTGTAGTATTGGATACCGCTGGCTTTCTAGTAGAATCCGCCACTGCACCTGAAGCTCCAAAGCGATTTCGGGGGAACATCAAGTTTCCAGCGCCTGTTGGCTTTTGTTTTGGAACAGTCTTCTCGTTGTTTTGACTATCTTTTGACTTATCAACGATCCCGTACTTTGCAAAAGAAGAGATATGACTTTTAATTGGATCATTGGAATTTTTCAACTCTTCCTTACGACGGACGCTAAGTCGATTCTGTTTGTCCAAGTCTAACGTTTGATAAATGCTGCTGGTCATATTGTTTGTCGCACTACGATCAACAATAGTTGTTGGTGTATCTTTTGACTTGGTGGATTTGGAATCGTTGATAGGCTTCCGTTTAGCCACTTCTGTGGAATTATGAATAGGCTTCTCTGATGTTGATTTGTGTCCTTTCTTTTCTAATCGATCTATCAATGATTTGAACTTCTGTTGTGCACTAATCTCTACCTGATGTTCAGCTAATTCAGTTGCACTTAGATGGGTTTTGGAGATTGAATAATCCTTAGTATTGTTTGGTTGTTTCTCTGCAAGGACGCTTCTCTTTGTTTCTGTTGGCTCTCTTGGATGCCGAGCTGCCGCAGCGGACGTTTGTTGACTAGAGTATTTCAAAGCAGCAGAGGTTTGACTTGAATATTTCAAAGCGGCAGCTGCAACTTGTGGAGGAACATGCATAGTGGAACTATCGACTTTGAGTCGTTCTAACCGCTTCTGGTAAGCGTTTGGAGAACTGTTTTTCATATGTTGCATCAAAACCTTTTTCTTTCCAGCCAGGGAAAGTTCGGAAGGTGGTTTGATGTATGGGGACTCTTTAACAAGGCTATGGATACTTTTCTTTCGACTTTCAGATTTACCGATAGGCTCCATTTGGACCAAGTTTCTAGTTTCATTTATTTTCTTCAAGTCATCCGAGGTTAGCTTGTGATTTATAACCTTGTGACTTATGCTTGTAATACTCTCAGCACTATCTACTGCAGCTGGGATTTTGATAGACTTGGTCGTTTGTTCCATTGATTTGAAAATCGAAGGGGGCAAGTTTCCGGCGAGTACTTGCCGTTTCTTGGCTGCCAGAGTGTCCGGAGTTGGATGCGTTGCGACAAACTTCACAGACGGTTTTTCAGGACTTGTTGACACCATTGATTCATTTTCATCTTCTTCGTCTGTTGCGTCTTTTATGGTTTGTTTATACTTTTCTACAGCTTTGACCTGGCTTCTTTCTTCTACCACTTTGACCTGAGTTCGTTGTAGTACTTCTTTCTGCTTCTCGTTCTCTTTTTGTTTGAGACTTTCCACACCGAATGCTTTCATAGGAATCTTTGGTGCTGTAGGCTTCTTAGTAGTTTTATAAATGGAGCTGCTCGGTGTTTCAGGAGACCCACCGCCTTTTAGAATCGGGGATGACTTTTTCGGTGCAACCTTTTCTGCTTTCCTCAGCACATTAGTATATTGAGTTTCTCGACGACGTTTCTGTATAATTTTAAATATGGAATTATTTAGAAAGTTTTATATTTGAGTAAATATAATGGGTTTTAAATTAAACTGTTTGAATCTTACAGCGTGTTTTTTGTCACCCAGGGTCTTGAGGTCGACAAATTTGTACGTCTCTGCTATCATTTCCTTTCCTTTGTCATCTCCAAATATTTCTACCATGGGACGTTTAGAAGCAGCTTCTTTCTCCGCTTTGATCGTTTCCCTGAAATTGGATTAATATTTTGATGGTTTTATGAGCCTTTAGTTAGTTTTATGGTCCTTCATATTATGAAATTGTACCTGCAGTCATTAAAGTACTCGTGCTGAATTACTCGATGGGCAGTTGGGCGATTATCAGGGTCATAACACAACATGAGGGTGATAAGGTCGCGTGCCTCAACAGAACAGTGTGGTGGTAGCACTCGTTCCAAACCCCCACTATCACGTCCAGTAAAGTACCAGTTGAAATTCTTGGATTTTCTGTAACGACACAAAAAATTATATAAATAGTGATTAAATTTCAGAGTCTATCGGTCTAAATAAATGGACATACCCTTCGGAAAACTCATATTTTGAATTCTGGTCACCCAAAACTGTCTGACTGTAAGAAATAATGATGGATCGTAGAAAAAAAGACTATAAGGAAATATGCCATGATTTTTAAAACCTACATCATGTCCCAGCGAGATCGTTGAGATCGGTTACGATAATTGTTTTTCTCAAGTTCAGCTCTGGGGTTTAGAATAAAGATAATCCAAAATTCAACAAAAACTGAGTTTCCGAAAAGTTTTAAACAGGTGGGACTTACTGTTTGGAAAATTTGTGAAGAACCTTTTGAGCAGGTGTTCCCATTATTCCATGAATTCGGTTAATTTGATCCAATTCGCTTGAGCCAGGAAAGAGGGGACGAAGCGTTAGGCTGAAAATATTAAATTATTAATGCAATTTAATAAGTGATTGGATATAAAAATTAAAAATCGACTCACATTTCATAAAAGACACATCCAGCAGCCCAAATATCCATTTTGAAACTATAGTAGCCTGCAGTAAGAAGGCACTCTGGAGATCTGTACCACCGAGTCGAAATGTATTCTGTATACGGAGGTCGACTATATAATCCACGAACGGAACCCAAATCTCCAAGTTTCAAAATGTCCGTCTAAAAGGATCAGATTAGATTAAATTTTAATAAAAGTCTTTTATGCAGTATTGACTTCTGTTTTCTAATTAAAAGGATACCTTTGGTCTGATTAATATGTTTTCGGGTTTGATATCTCTATGAAATATTCCATGTCTATGAAGATGACGAAGGGCTCGCATCAGTTGGTACATCATAAATCGAACTCGTCTCTCCGGAACTAATCTGCGTGTTTAAAAAAAATTAAAATCATATAAAAATCAGCTTTTCAAATACAAACATATAGAGAAGTCCAAGACTTACCGTTTTCTGTCCTTCACAAGCTCATACAAATTCATTTCCATGATTTCAAATACTAGCGAGACTTTCCCTAACGATTGATCACTGTTGAATAATTACAAAACTATTTTAAGACAACTTTCAAACGATGTGAATAATGTGAAGACGTACTAATGGATTTCAATCATTTGAAGGATATTTGGGTGACCAGCAAGGGTTCTTAAAGTTGTTATCTCAGCAATATCGTTCACTTGACCCCAGCTACAGATACAAAATAGAGTTACGCTAAAGAATGTTTATTTAGGTTAAAATTAACGGTTTAACGGTTTCATACTTTTTATAGACATGTTTGAGCCTTTTGCAAGCAATGATTTCCCCCGTCTCCCTGTTCTTACATTTGACGACCTCGGAATAAGACCCTTCACCAATCTTCTCCATGACCTTGTATCCTACAAATTAATTTTTTTTAGCAATGTCATCAATCATTAATTTCTTATAAATCATCATCAGCTGCACTTACTTTTAAGGAAGGAGTCTGCAGAACTGTCGGCAGGATCAGGCAAGCCATTATTGCTTTTGCCCGTCGTACGAGAACCTGATATCATTATATTGAGTTAAAAACAACAATGAATAACAAAATCAAAGCCCAACTTAATTAAATTTAGATGCCCCTATCAGGCTCATCTCAACTGATCAACTTATTTCAACAAAATGAAGCCCACGCTAGACTGATCAAAAAAACATGAATTTATTTCGTTTAGCTTTACAAATGTATATATTCATTTTCATAGTTGCCAAGGATTTTTTTTAGGTCAGGTCAAAAAATTACCCTAATTTATCAAGGCAGGCATTACAAAATGGTCTAGATTTTAGGTTTTGAAACCAATGATGTTTATCTAAGATAAGTTTTGTAATTATTTTGCATGAACAATTTTTTGGCAGAAAAGACAAAGAGTAAATAGTGCATATATAGTGGCATCTGTGAATTGTGCTCACCTTTCCCCAGGTATTTAATAATAAATTGTCATTTGAGAAGAAGACTTGAAGAACAAGTTCTTTGACTTTGTTTGACAGCTTAAAAAATATAAAATAACTGTCATGCTTCCGTAAATATTAATTCATTCCTTTCTTTATATTAGTTCCCTCATTATTTTCTGCTAATAATAATAAGTCCTTATTGGATTGAGGAGGATCAAGCGGTTTAGCGGTTAGTTCTAACAGACAGAAGAACTGATATTTTTTTGCAAAAAAAAATCTGCAGGATCGAGAAAATAGGTGACACGTAAGCGAGTTAATTTAATTCCCTGTTTACCTCATCACATTTTTATTGCATATTGATACGGCTGTGTCAATATTCTGTCAATCAACCTGAACAATCAAAACTATAGCCGACTGAATTTAATGTTTTATATCCAGACACGTTCCACCACCCTCGTCAGCATTCGTAATAATTCTATGCTTAGACAGTTGCACTTATTCACAGTTCAATTTCAACGGAATAATAAAAATACGCGTGTATGTGAGGTGGAATTTAGTGAAAGTAATTAATAATTTAAATCCATTGTGTGTAGAATACAATTGAAGCCATTTGGAGGAACTTGGAGCAGCAGCAGTTCTTAATGGTCAGGACGTAAGGGAAGTGAGAGAACGTAGCAGTAGCAGCTGACCTGCTGACCCTTAACCCTTTCTATTCTAAGGAGTGGTATGTTCATAGTTTTTTTTTACCTCTTGCTACAAATAAAAGGACATGTCATAAACCTTATTTGACATTTGATTGACCAATACTTTAGCTGTCAATATTACGTTACCGGTTTTATTTCCGGTTTTGTCGCGTAAAATCTGAAATCATTATAGGAAAATAGGAATATTACTGCAATTTTGCTCTGACCGAGAGAACCCATACTGAATATTTGTAACAAGCTTCTAATAATAATAATAATTTTGTTGCAATTTATTATTCGCAGATTCCTCATCCTTTCTTCAGGATGAAAACAGTAGCTTGGAAGCGATCAAGAGTGTTAAAAGTAGGAGGGATCGCCAGTGTCTTCCTAATTGGACTTATTCTGTTTATCCGATCTGGCAATAATAATGAAGGCGAGTCATCAGGATGGGCCTTGAGAAGTAGCGCTTTAGTAAGTAGAGCAATATTGAACATCTTTAGTTAGTACTGATTAAAAGTTTTTTTTATAAATGTGTTTTTTTGTTATTTCAGAAATCGAATAGTGGTAGTTCTTCCAAGCAAGTTCCTTTTGTTAATACCGAGAAATTAGGGAATTTTGAGCCGGAAGAAGAGCCTATAGGAGATGGGCCTGGGGATGGTGGAAAGGCTTATCGACTTCCTGCAGACAAACAGAATGAAGGAGACGAGTCTATCGGAGAATATGGAATGAATATGGCTGTCTCCAATGTCATCTCATTGGAACGACCCATTCCTGACACTCGAATGGCCGAGTAAGCCCTTGTCTTTATTTCATATTACAATCACCCAACTTTGTAATTCAATTATGTTTGACATTTTTAGATGTAAACACTGGAATTATCCACCACATATGGGACTTAAAGCTAGCGTTGTAATAGTATTTCATAATGAAGGATGGTCAACGTTAATGCGAAATGTTCATACGATCATCAAAAGAACTCCGCCCGAAATGTTGGAAGAAATTGTCCTTGTCGATGATTTCAGTGATAAAGGTAAAAGAACAGCTTTTATAATAATGCCAAGTTAGATTGAGGTTACTTAAACTCTTAAATGTTGTTGTGTATTCTTTAGAAAATTTGAAGGGGAAACTAGATGATTACATCAGTCGCTGGAGCGGAAAAGTGAGACTGATAAGAAATACACAAAGAGAAGGACTAATCAGAACAAGAACAATTGGAGCTCAGGAATCACGAGGAGATGTGGTCGTATTCCTTGATGCACATTGTGAAGTTAATAGAAACTGGCTTCCTCCTCTCTTGGCCCCTATATATCAAGACAGGACCACAATGACTGTTCCGTTCATTGATGGTGTAGACTATCAGACTTTTGAATATCGCCCAGTCTATTCTCCAGGAACACTTTTCCGGGGTATTTTCGAATGGGGAATGTACTACAAAGAAACAGAACTTCCTCCAGATATGGAAGCTGGTAGAGTACATAAATCCGCACCTTACAAGTAAGTAAATTACAAGCTATATTAATTTTATGATAGCGAAAGACAACTTCTAATATATTTTCATTGTATAGAGCACCAACACATGCAGGTGGCCTTTTTGCGATCGATCGAAAGTATTTCTTGGAATTGGGTGCATACGATCCTGGACTTTTAGTTTGGGGAGGAGAGAATTTCGAATTATCTTTCAAAGTGTGGCAATGTGGTGGTTCTATTGAGTGGGTTCCTTGTTCTCGTGTGGGTCATGTTTATCGTGGATTTATGCCTTACAACTTTGGAAAACTTGGAGAGAAACACAAGGGACCTCTTATCACTATTGTAAGTTTTGAATAAAAATTATCCTGGTGGAATTTAGTTTTTTATGCAATTCGTTGATGTGTATTTAATGTTGTTGTAGAATTACAAACGAGTTATCGAGGTTTGGTTTGATGATAAGTACAAAGAATTTTTCTACACACGAGAGCCACTTGCCCGGTATTTGGACGCAGGAGATATTTCAGCACAGCTAGCCATCAAAGAAAAGTTCAAGTGCAAATCTTTCCAGTGGTTTATGGACAATGTAGCCCCTGATATGTTGCTCAAGTATCCCGAGCTACCTCCTAATTTATACTGGGGAGAATTAAGGAACAAAGGAACTAACAGTTGCATGGACACTATGGGAAAACCCGCACCCACGAAAATGGGCCTGTCCGGATGTCATGGGCTAGGATCCAATGTAAGAAGTAATCCGGTCCGAGTTCGCAAGAGTCAGGCATGCTATAGATCTTTCTGTCTTTATCCTTCTCCTGTTTTTTGCCTTGTGTTTGAAATTAGTCAAAAGTTGTTGAGCCCACCCAAACATATCCTTGCTACCGAATTAGTTATTACTTGTGTTTTGTTGTATTGTTTATCACTATTATAGTAGTGGAGTTTTCGTCTTGTGATTTTTTTTGTAGATAAGTTATGCA